>SDVU01000352.1:0-14536 GCA_016256075.1 Dictyocoela muelleri | reverse complement strand
CATGAAAAAGCCTCTAATTACCTGTATCCTGCCGAGTCATTGATAAAACGAAAATCGCGTATACAGCTGGGCTTCTGTGTAGCTTAGGAAGTGACGTATTATTGGAACACCAGAAACTAAAGGTCTAAAACTATGCTTGGAGATAAATTTATAAGTTGTTAACTATGGATGTTATCAGCATGTAATATATTTATTGTAACTAACTTATTTAAATGCTCTTTCTGTTATAATTTTGATAATCGAAAAAAAATACGAGTCAACTATATGCAATGATTTGGACAGATAGCTCAGTGGTTAACATTCTTAAATGTAACATTTAAGTATTTTGTTACGATTTAGTTGAAGCCACTTCAATAAATAATTAGAAATAACATTAAGCAATCATTGGTACTGACTCCCCAAAGACTCATTAACAATCAATAACTTTACCAGTAATATACAGTTGCCAGCAGTATAGCTGAATAATAATTGTTCAAATCTTTTATAATAAAGCATAGAAGATTCTTCTAATGTGGGGATGAATGTCGTAAAACAGTTCGGCATAAAAAAAATAGTTGTGAAAATTTCCAAATTCATAAAAGGAGTATAATTATCTTTATATTGCTGAATCATTGATAACATGAAAATTGTATTTATATAATCTCTTAGTAGCTTTTGAGCGATGTATAATTTGGAATAGTACTATCAACTATAAAAGATCCAAGGATATTCTGTAATATATAACTCTCAAATAAATTGTACCTTTAATAAATTGTACCTTTAATAAATTGTACCTTTAATAAATTGTACCTTCAATAAATTTATTAAACCTGAAATGTCATTAATGATCCGTATTTCTATTTAAAATACTCAATAACTTCATTTTCAAGCACAAAATAAATACATTCATCAAAATTAATACCAATAACCTTTTCATGAAATTCAATTTGATCAACCAATTCAAGATCTACATTAAACACATCAACAATGCCTGATGATCCCACAACATAAAAAAGATTGTTATAAAAATAAATATTATAATTGTTTTGGTTCAATTTAATTGATTTCTCAATTCTATTTTTAGCAGTTTTGACAAGATAATCGAAAATAAAAAGTATAAAAAAATCATCATTTTTGAAATTTTTACAAAAAGAAATTATTATTTCATCAAATTTAAACAATACTTCTGTTTCTATCTTTGTTAGATTTGTTTCTATCTTTGGTAATTTTGTTTCTATCTCTGATGAATCTGTTTTGTTCTTTGTTGAATTTAATTTTTTCTTTGTTAGATTTGTTTCCTTATTTGGTAATTTTGTTTCTATCTCTGATGAATTTATTTCTATCTTTGTTGAATTTATTTTTTTCTTTGTTAGTTTTGCTTCCTTATTTTGTAATTTTTTTCCTATCTCTGATGAATCTGTTTTTTTCTTTGTTGAATCTATTTCTATCTTTTTCCGAAAATCACTAATTCTCAATATTTTTCCCGTATCTGTTGAAAAATAAATATTATCACCATTAACTACAGCTTTTGTACATATTCCATATTTATCAATTTCAAAATTTTTAACTTTATGATTTAATTCGCTACCAACAGTAACAAGCTTAATATTACATTCTTCAATTATTAAAAAGTAATTATCAAAAAGTATAATTTTAGAATAAGCTTTACATTTACAGACTTCTATAATTACATACTCTGGTAGAGTATCTTCAATATTACAATTGAATGATAATTTTGATTCATTGAATAAAACCTGTGAATTATCTAACAATTGATTATTAAAATTATTAAAATTTGTATTATCTGAATTTGTATTATTAAAATTATTAAAATTTGTATTATCTAACAATTGATTATTAAAATTATTAAAATTTGTATTATCTGAATTTGAATTATCTAAATTATTAAAATTTGTATTGTCTGAATTTGAATTATCTAAATTATTAAAATTTGTATTATCTGAATTTGTATTATTAAAATTTATATTACCTGAATCATCGTAATTTATTTTATAAATTAAATTTTGTTCAGATTGTCTATATTTGTCATTATCTCCGATTTCTATATTATTCTTGAAATTGATATCCTTAACTCTTAATAAATCTATATGATCTATATCTTGAAGATAAATAATTCCTTTAAAAACAAATAATTCTAAATAACTGATTTGCGTTGAATAAACAAACTGAATTTTCTTGTTAAGTGTGTTCCAAATAACGATTTTATTATTTTTAGTATAACAAATTAAATATTTTTTGAAGAGAAATGTCATTTTTATTTCTGGGACCATATAATTAAATATCATTTAGGGTTAATTTTAAAATTTCAAAATAAAATATTTATATTTCATCCTGACATTACATAACCTAGGATTGATTATGATATAAACTTTTTAAACCTTTGATTCTTGATGTTCAAGGTATAACCTTAATTCTTAGTTGTTAAGAGTTTTATTTTAAAGTAAATTGTGATTTATTAACAACACATCAGGATACAGGATAGAGTTATACCTTAATTCTTAGTTGTTACGAGTTTTATTTTAAAGTAAATTGTGATTTATAAACAACACATCAGGATACAGGTAATTATAGACTTTCTCATCAAATATATCTATTAGTTAAATAAATCCTAACATTTTTAAGAACCTCTTATTTTTATATTAGAATAAATTTAAATATAAATTAAATTTGTATCAATACTTTAAATTAAATGATTAATGAAATCCTTTGAATTGAAGTTTTGTAATTAATTTGAACCTTGATACGTGAATTTGAATTCAATTGTGTTTACTTTAATTCTAATACCATTCAGCTTTTGATTCTTTTAAAATGAAAATTTCAGTTAATTATTTATGCACGATTTAATTTTATAAATTTATGATTTTTTTAAATTTTTATAAAAAAATAGTCAAAAATGGAAAAAGGGTTTTATGATTTTTAATAACTAAAAAAGAATTTTTATAAAAAAAACAAAAAATTATAAAATATTTTATTATTAAAAAAAGACTTTAAAAAAATTAAGTTTTCTTTAATGAATTTAAACAGATACTGTTTTGAAATAAGTATTTAATAATGATCAAAAAATTAACATATTTTAAAATTTTTATAAGTAAAATTTTTAATTAAAGTAAAATTTTTATAAGTAAAATTTTTAATTAAAGTAAAATTTTTAATAAGTAAAATTTTTATAAGTAAAATTTTTTAAAGTAAATTTATTAAACCTGAAATTTTTAATAATAATTTCGTCATATCAATTTGGTTATTTTTTTATTAATTAATGTTTTTAAAGTGATAAAATTTTTTATTCATAAAAAATCTTTCACATTGTATAATTCAAATTTAAACCTGAATATTTTTAATAATTATTTCTTTTAATTTTAATCAACTTAATTTCTATGTCATTCAAAATTTCCCTGTAATGTTTAATAATATCTTCATAATCTTCTTTAATATAAATATGGTTATTTAATTTCCTATATGCTGGTTGTTCTAAGGTATTGATCAAATCAATTAAATCTAATATTTTTTCTTTTTTGATTTGATTTTTTATAAATTCATCCATGGGTATTTTATACTTTTAGTTAAAATTTTATCATTTTTCAAAAAACACCGGTTCTTCAACGGGTTAGTCTATTCTAAAAGTCATATTGAGAGAAAAAAACGAGAATATTTGGGGGGGGGGTAAAAGTGAATTCAAAATATTAAAAAAGAATCCTGTATTATTAATATTATAAAATCGCATTTTTACTCCAATATTGTTGTTTTTACTCTCATATGATTTTTAGGATAGACTAACCTGTTGGAGAACAAAACACTTTCCTATATTATATATACAATCTGGCAATATCCATAATTTACAATCCGAAATTTATTTCCAACCAAGGTATTTATACTTTTTTCAATTAATACATCACTACTAAACTGCCTAGAAACCAAACTTTATACGCGATTTTCGTTTTATCAATGACTCGTCGGGATACATGTAATTAAAAGATATTTCATGATTTTGTGGAGTCATTAATAATTTTGCTGAAACGCGTCGTCACAGTCAATCTCTACACATAGGAGAGCCCCTTCTGATTCATATTAGACTAGTCTTAATCAGCTATTCACTAGCTGTGTATTACTACTATAATGTCATTGACCGCTTAATGCACATCTCTATTATTTATTAAAGAGGCTTTAAAATAATTCGAACCTCGATACTTAAATTTTACATTCAAGAGTGTTTAGCACTGACCCATCTTGACCCTCACAAAAATTTTTTTTAAAAATAAATGACTTTAAAAAATAATTGATTTTTAAAAATAAAAAATTGAATTAGTTTGCAGAATTTTTAGATTATTATTAAAATTTTATATTTTATGAAATGATTATATTTTTAATAAATATGATTAAACCTAAACATAATTTTTAATGAAATACAACATTAACATTTAAATTTATAATAGACACAACTTCTAAAAACATGATAAAATTTATATTTATTATTTTTTTTGAATGTGACAAAAATTTTTATTCTTCCTTATATAACATTTCTTTTGTCGGGAATGCTGGAAAAGATCCTTTATCATTGGCCAAAACACGCCTAGCAAGCCCAACTATCAAACTATGCTTCTTTATAAGCTCTTTATCAACATCTATATCTGATTTTTCACATAATCTCTCAATGTTTAACAACCTGCGATGCAAATTATTAAAAAAATTAAACTTTAAGTTACGTTTTTGTGTCATAAACTCCTGATAATCGTTATTTGCAATTTCTAGATGTTTTTGTGCGCGGTATAACATATCAATATCGATTTTACCATTTATGAAGTCACGGAGTGCAGTTAAAAATTTGTTTTTAATCAAATCGTGAATATTATCCGACATGGGCTATTTTAATTGATTTTTTTAAAAAATATTTTATACCCAGTGTTAACACGATTATTTCAAAATCAGGTATCATGATTGTAATCTTGATGGAATCACATTATTAAATAATCAGAGAATGACAATAAAAAATTAAGAATAAAGTATTAATTTTCAGTTGATCCAGTGTGCTATAGCTGATTAAGACTTGGTCTAATATGATAATGGCTTGGAAAAAACTCTCTTAGGTGTTGGGTCAAGTTCAGTTATTCATCTTGACAAAAATTTGTACAAATTTAATTCCTTGTTAAAGCCCTAATTTCCTATATCCAGTTATTCATTAATAAAACGGAAATTGTATATACAGGTGGGCCTGTGGGTAGCTTAGTAGTGATGTATTAGTTGAACATCAAGAACAAAAATGTTTAAAGACAACGGTATACTCTTCGAGTTAACAATTATGGATATTGCCAAGATTTAATATGTATATGAAATAAAAATATAAAATTTTCAGCAACTTTGTTAATAATTTCTATAAATAATTGAAAAAATGAAAGACTGTAAAAGTGACCACACTAATCTCCACATTCTGACAATCTTATGAAAAAATTTTAAAATATTTTATTTCAATATTTTATAAATTTGCCGACAAGCACTACAAGCAATATATTTCCATCAAAAACAGAAGCAATTAATCTCTTAATACGAAACAAACTTTTTAATGATTTTATCCCCAGTGTTTATTCTGAAAAGCCTATTTTTGTAAAAAAAATGAAAAATATAACAATTATTATTTTAGGTGTACAATAGTTTTTATATAGAAATTAAGCCTATTTTGTTAATAAATTTATTATTATTTTTAAAATATTCACTAATAATTATTTTTTTGGCGATTTATGAAATAATCTTTTCTCTTATTTTGATAAAACAATATTGAATGATATCATAAATGAGCTTCTAAAGAATTAAAAAAACATAATGAATAACTTACGAAAAAAATACATATGCAAATAAGATATTAAAATCAAAATATATTGATAAAATAGACGAAGCCGAGATAGACAAAGATCTATTTTATACTTTAACCTTCTGAATATAAAAATCGTTTTTCAAGTGAATTATCGAAACAATTGAAGTATAACTGATAAAGTTGTCCTTTAACTATCAACTTATGTTGAAATTTTTATTTATCTCACACCTGGCGCGGGTAAGTTTTAGTATAGATAATTTTTTTAAAACCCTTATGAAACTTCAAGAATTGCAAGAAAAAATTGAAAGTATTATGATTTGTAGATTATTCAGTATATATCGATAATTAATATCTAAAGAAAGAGCAGTTATGCAATTATTGTAAAGATCATGCTTTTTGTGAAAATACAACAAAGTATAGATTCTTACGCTCGGTGATGTGTATTTAATTGTCGTGTAAGAATTTTTAGAAATATTAAAATATTCGGACAGATAGTTTCTTCAAAAACTTGAATTTGTTATTCAAATTAAATATAAAGATTATTTTATTTTACATGGCAAAAATGTTACGACAATGCATTATAAATTATATGCCCTTGATCAAAAATAAGTGATTAAAATAGTAAGTAAGAGTGTTCATAGGATTACGGATACTAATTTTCTATGATAAATTAAGTGGTAATGGAAAAATAATCCAAGTTGATGAACTATGATTAATTAAAATGCAAAAAGCCATCGTGGTATATCATCGGCTAACAAAATAAATAAAATATCATAATCGAATTCGATAATAAAATTTGTCGTGTTTTTCATTTTTTCATTGAAAATAAGCTTGAAACAAATTGAGGTCTAATTATATGTTTACATGTTACGGCCAATCTAAATATATGAACTGAGTAACATCGCACATATATTATCCGGCAACTCGCCCTACTGGGGCGTGTTGCCGGATTTTCGTCCTATTTTTTAACAAAACTTATAGATCATATGACAATTCATATAATAAAAAGTCAGAGAAATGGGAGGATATTATTATAAAAAGGATATGCATATAATAAACATTCCAAAAGAATCGATTCATACATATGGAGGTGTATTAATAGAAAATGTAAGGGGCGTGTTACCTTCAAAAATAACGAAATTATTATTCGAAGTAAACATGGCCAAAATAAAAATTACGAAGAAAACGAGGCCATGTTCTTAAGAAACGGGGCTTTAAACAGAGCTTTGAACACCACTGAAAGATCTAGGGATATTGTTGTTTCCGAAATAGGCATCCAGTCACTATCAATTAAAAATTATTTGCCGAAAGATGAAAATTTGAAAGACAGTATAAAAAAATTGATAAATAAAAATCAAATAATTATAAATGAATATGATATTCCTATCTCTATAAAAACAACATTTTCAGCAGAAATTTTTTTACTTTTTGATAATGGCAGAGACATTATAAATCGGATACTTTTTTTCAACGCAAACACACCCGTAATATCTTAAAAATTATTGCATATGGTATTGTGATCGAACTTTCAAATCATCTCCGAGAAATTTACTACAAGTTTACACAGTAATGGGAATAATAAAAAATAAAACATTACCATTAGTTTATATTCTGATGAAAAATGAATCAAAAGAAAGCTATCTAGTGGCATTTCCTAAATTAAAAGAAATTAATTCACACCTGAATTTATAATTATAGACTTCGAAATGGCTGCATTTTTTGCTTTAAAAGAAGCCTTTATTGATATGAAAATTCGGGGATGTTTTTTTTATTTCACACAGATATTATATAGGAAAATTCAAAAATTAGTTTTAACATCATATTACATGAAATATAATGCATTTCGAGAATGTTTCAAAATGATTTGTTCATTAGCAGTTGTTCAAATTGATAAATTGAAGATTGAAATTGAAAAATTAGAAATATATATAAATCAAAAAGAAAATTTAAGTGAAATTAAAGAATTTTTTCAAGAATTTATTGATCTTTATTGTAAAGATGTTTATAAAGAATCAAAATCGGGAAATATTTTCTCAGTGTCTTTTTGATCTATATTATATCGAGTATTAAAAAAATTCCAAAAACAACGAATGCACTTGAAGGCTGGCACAGATCATTGAATGGTAATTTAAGAGCCTCTCATCCTAATATATATATATGAATTCGGCTTCGAGTTAAAAAAACAACATGCTTGTGTTGAGAACAAAATAAATAATTGTTTCTAGATAATAATCTAATTCATTTCACAGAATATGACGATTTAATTGATAAAATAAACAATTATGATTCATTTCCAGAGATACAATATTTAAAGATAATATCTTCTTTGCTTAAAATAAAAAATGAAAATTGATTTAAATGTCTTTTTTTTGTGATTTTTAATTTTTTATTATTTTAGTTATCCGCTGATTTTTTAAAAAAATGGGTTTCTAAGGTGAATGAAGTTTATACGTGTATAAATACATGAATAGTTTAATATTTTCTGTTTTTTCATGTTTTTTATTTGGCATCGTTTTTTCCTCTGTGAAATTTTTTAATCACAAAGGTTTTGAAAAGTAAGGTACGAAAATCCGGCAACTCGCCCTAATGGGGCGAGTTGCCGGGTAGCCCTTGAAACAAATTGAGGTCAAATTATATGTTCACAGGTTACGGCTAATTTAAATATATGAACTGAGGAACATCGCACATATACAAATTTGATCGAATTCGATTAACTCATGCCACCGTATGTCATAAATATACTTTTATTAATGAAGACAGTGGAGCAAATACTCAAGCAATCGAATGTTTAAATAATCTGTTAAAAAAAATTTTAAATTTAGGATTGATGTAAAAAATGAAACCCGTAATAAATTTTTAACAGAATTTTTTTTATTATAATAATAGAAAAAAGTTTTTGAAAAATACTCAATTTAATTAAATTTTAATTGAAATTTTTTTTTTTGAATATTTATTTTTTTTTTATTTTTTTGACAGGGAATTTTTAGATAGATAGCCATGAGGGATAAAATTTTGAGATATATTCGAATAGTTTTTTTTATACCATAGTCTCTAGACCTTTTGTTCCTGTTTTTCTTATAATCCTCACCACTAAGATACAGAGGTCCATCTGTTAACGCAATTTTCATTTTATAAACGAATCAGTAGGATAGAACTAATTGAAGGTTTTTATGATTTTTACATAAAAACTTTTGCAGATTTCCGCGTCACATTCACCTGTACACCTAGGAGAATCTCTTATGCTTCATTGTCGGCCTAAACCAAAAATCAATTATAAAATTTACCTCTAACTTATTAAAATATTTTAAAAACTAATATTTAATACCCAGATGTATGCCAATGATATTCTCTTTAGATATTTGATTAGACAAAACTACTCGAAAGTTCTGTTATCTAATTATTCTATCATCTTTATCACTGTTTTGGGCCTTTTCTCGTTTGCAAAAAAGCAGCTTTAGGATAAAAAAACAAAAAACTAAATTTTAACCCATAGTATACCAAAAATTTTCATTTTAAAATGCAATTGTAGTATTTTGAAATTTTTTTTAACAATATAAGCTCATGGTGTTTTTTTTCTATTTAATTTAAGCTATAATTTTTTTTGATATAATGTGTTCACCAACTAAATTCTCCCCTGCCCCGAAATCCCCCCCGAAATTATCCACCAAGTTTATTTATAATTTTTTTGTATTTGAATTAAAGCCCCTAAATTCGCAATCCCACAAATTCGCAAACCCACAAATTCGCAATCCCACAAATTCCCCATTCCCCGAAATTCCCCATTCCCCGAAATTAACATTCCCTGAAATTCGCCATCCCATAAATTCGCAATCCCATAAATTTGAATCCAATAAATTTGAATCCCCTAAATTTGCCATCCCCCAAATTTGCCATTTCCCAAATTCGCCATTCCCCAAATTTGCCATTTTCCAAATTCGCCATCCCCCAAATTTGCCATTTTCCAAATTCGCCACCCCGAAATTTGCCATTCCCCGAAATTCGCCATATCCCATTTTCGCCATGTCACATTTTCGCCAGCCCCCAAATTCGGCATCTACTAAAATTTTTTTAATTTACAGGATTTTTCATAGTTATAGATAAATTTCGGATCTAATTTGTTTTTTCCCCTATAGGGGAAAAAAGAATACCCCTATGAATATCATTAATATAGATTTTCTAATGAATTTACGACTAAATATTTCTGATACAATATATTTTCTGCGTCAAAGAGGTATATTGCGTGCTATAGCTTATTGTTCTTGCTGTAATAATATTTTAAAAGAGGGATTTTATAAACGAAATTCCGATCAAGTTGCTTGGTGGTGCTATAAAATAATTGTAGCGAATAAAAAAAAATATGTGAGTGTTCGTAGGTATAGTTTTTTTAAGGATATAAATTTCCTCTCTCAGATTGTCTTATCATATTCAATTATTTTGCAACTGGAAAGTTCCAAAAAGATTTAATTACTGATATTAATTTTTAACAGTCAACAGTCTCTAAATTAAAATCTAAACTGAGAGAAAAAATAGGTCTGAATTTACTTGAAAATCCAATAAAACTCAGCGGTCCTAAAATTTTATGCCAAATAGATGAGTCAATTTTCCATTATATACAAAAGTATCACCGCGGACGTATCTCTCAGGAGAAACTGTCGGGTTTTTGGAATAGCTGACACTTTTTGCACTCCTTCTAAATACTATGTCGAGGTGGTTCCGAATCGAAAACGGGGAACCTTACTCCCGATAATCCGTCGTATTTGTAGGCCGGAAACTATTATGTGGAGCGATGAATGGAGAGCCTACTCTACAATTTCGACTATCTATGAACACGGAACTGTAAATCATTCTCCGAGATTTGTCAATCCAATAGAAGGTGTGCATACACAAAACATTGAATCACTTTGGAATGAACTTAAAAGAAAACTAAAGGGGATAATGGGAATTGGAATTGGCCAATTGCAAGGTTATTTGAATGAATGGATCTGGAAAGATGCAAATTCTCCACAAAAATTTAAAATAATTAAATTTATTGATATATCTTTTTATTAAAAGAATAGGGGAAAAACAATCCACTTTTTAAATAGGAGAAAAAAAATTAGTTCCTAAATTTTTTAGAATAATCCGCGCATTTTTTTCACAGTTATACGGGTTTTACTAAAGTTACAACCCCTTTTCAAAATTCTAACCCCCTTTTTAAAAGCTATAAAATCCCTTTTTTCAAAGTTATAAACCCTTTTTATAGTTATAAAATCCATTCTTCAAAGTTATAAACCTCTTTTTTAAAAGTCACAGACTCTCTTTTAAAGTTAAAAAACCTTTTTAAAATTGTAACCCCTTTTTTCAGATTTATAGACCCATTTTGCCAGATTTATTGATGATCCGATAAATTCGCATCGATTAATTATTTTTAACCATTATTTTTAACCCCTATTTTTTAAACCTTATTTTTTATCCTATATTTTCTAACCAATATTTTTTAACCCACATTTTTTAGCTCAATTTTTTAACCTTTGTTAAAAAATGGGTATAAAATAGGGTTAAATATATTGTATAAAATATGGGATCAAAAATATGGGTTAAAAACTATTTGTTAAAAAATATGGGTTAAAAAAATAAAAACAAAAAATTGATGATTATTAATAACTCCTGTGAAATTTTTTAACACTATAAAAATGGGTCTATAACACCGAAAAATATAGGTCTATAACATTGAAAAAATGTGTCTATAACTTTGAAAAAATGTATCTAAACTTCTGAAATAAATGTGATTATAACTTTGTAAAATGCCTCTATAAGTATGAAAACGGGTCTATAAATTAAAAAATGGTCTATAACTATGAAAACACAGTATCGTGTTCCCAATAAAAATGAGAATTATACCTAAAAAAGTAATCAAAAAGATAAGTTCTTAAAAAGCTCTCGGGTAAAATTATCGGAAATAAGTTAATAATAAATTTTTATTATTAAAATGGACATATACTGTAAAATAAATTTTTTTTACTGTGTATATGTCCATTTTAATAATAAAAATTTATTATTAACTTATTCCCGATAATATTACTCGAAAGCTTTTCAAGAACTTATTTTTGATTACTTTTTTAGGTCTTATTCTTGCTTTTATGGGAAACTCGGTATCGATTATTTTAATAAATATAATTAACATTTAATATTTTTAATTAAATCTTATTAATTCGTTACACTCGAAATCTCAACCCCCCGTAATTCTTCATTTTTTTAAATCCCCGAAAAGGAAGAAATTGGTGGGATCACAGTATTTATTTTTGAATATACATTTTTTGTCCTAGAGACACATAAAAAAGGTTATATCTACATTAAAAATTTTCGAAAGCCAATTATTCATTGTAATGTATAATAACTAGATCCCGGCGAAATGCCGGGTTTTGTAAAAAAACACATTAAAATAAATATTTGTGGCAATATATTGCCTTTCAAACTATAAAACTATTTTAGATAATTAAAATATATGGCGGTAAATTATTTATCATGTATTTTAGAATCAAGAAACCATGGTTTTTAATATTTTTTTCAAAAACCCGGCATTCCACCAGGACATAATAATAACGCAAGTTAAGGATGTTTATTCTTTAAGGTCTTAAAAAACTTTATGTACTATTATTAGTAATAGAAGGGTTATTAATTAACCTGTAAAACCTATTTCAAATTCATAACTATACTCTTTTTGTTTGTAAATTGATTAATTTTATTATCAAAGCAGATGAAAAAGGTACTAACTATCCATCATCAGAAAACTTATTTATAAAAAAAATATTTTCAGGATTAAAAATCAACAATATTCGTTCTTTTGGTAAAAAGGTAAATAAAAATATTTTAACCTTTATAGATTACCGATATATTTCTTTATAGCTTACTTTTAACCATAAATCACCTTTGTAATATTTTTCTCTCTTTCTAGATATTTAGATATTTAATTTCACTGTTTACAAAATAAATAATTTTTGCGCTAAAATCTATTTGTGCGAAAAATCTCAGTCCTCTTTAGATATCAGATTGGAAAAATCTGCTCAAAGAGTATTATTATTTCCGGCCATACCATTTTACTTCTCACTGTTTTGTTTGTAAATACATTTTAGTAATTTTCCCTCTGTCAAAGTTTGTTAAGATTTGAGTTCCTTAAGAATAAGATTAAAAGATAATTCTTTATGCCGAATAAGCGTATTAAAATGGCGAAGATTTTATTTAATATGCTTGATTTTTTTCGTCATATCATTCTTAGTTCTGATTGCACGTTCCAGAAATTTATATTATTGCCATTGACATGATTCAAATATTCCTGCTTAAAACAATTAAAATCTTTTTGTATTTCCCTTCTTTAAAATAAGTCTCTAATTGTGTAACATATACACATACGAAAATTGGTGAACAGAGACTAATTACAATATCATTTTAACATGCTGTTTATTTAGTATATGATTAATGTATTACATACTTATTTTTTTTAATCGCATTTGTCTCCAAAATATTTACCTCAAATGAAAATAAACTCCGTATAAAAATGCCTCACAGAACCATTTTTATACTATTGTAGCTACCAAGTTCAAAATGCATGACAGTGCTTTTTTACTACTTTAAAATCCTTTTGGCATCTATCATCCATCGAAATATCTTATTATAACTATTTTCATATTCCTTTTCTTAAAACAACAAATAAACGGCGGGTTTTTATTGTTTACTCTGCACTGAATAGTGTATAACTGTTAAATATAGTAGTGTCACTTTAGAAGCACCATCCCAAATTAAAACTTGAGAAAATACGAAATGGTGAATGTTTTCTGCTGATGTAAAAACTCCAATTTTATTTTCTTATCAATAACTGATTCAAAAAATGGAAATTTTCTACCATCATCTATTATCTGTAATTCTGTAGGAATAACAAAATTCTTTTTTATTGTTAAATTTATATTTGTATTAGTTTTGCTTACTAATGCTCAATGTTTATTTAGTTTGATATCATAAAAATCATCACCAAGTTTATTACAGAGCTCTCCAGAGTTATAAACATATTTCTCTAAACTTATAAGCCCATTTTTGTAAACTTAAAAGTACATTTTTGCAAACTTATAAACCCATTTTTGCAAACTTATAAACCCATTTTCGCAAACTTATAAGCCTATTTTTGCAAATTTATAAGCCCATTTTTACAAACTTTAATTTATTTTTGTAAAATTATAAGCCCATTTTATTCAAAAAAATTCATTTTTAAAAAACCCGAATTCTTTTAATATGGGTTCTCTAACGGGTTAGATACCTCCTTCAGATTTGTAGGTCTTAATTGGTTAGAGCATATAGTATGTTTCTTATTTTAAATAAGCTTAAAATCGCGAGATAAATCTATTATTATTAATAATTGTAATCGCGAGATAAATATATCTAGATTATTGTTTCTAAACGCGGGGCATACGCTTAACTTGGGTGCAATTTGTAAATTCAGGGGGGCGATTTGTATTTTCGGAGGATGAGATTTGGATTTTCAAAAAATGAGCTATTTAGAATTGTCTGTGGCCTAAGTCTTAAACGTACAAAATTAGAACTTAAAATGAAATCATTATTAAATAAACATCCGAGCCAATCGTTTTATCATATAAATAATTTTCTGGTTCAGTAGCGATAGTCAGAATTCCCGATAGTCAGAATTCCCGATAGTCAGAATTCCCGATAGTCAGAATTCCCGATAGTCAGAATTCCCGATAGTCA
>SDVU01000351.1:0-14567 GCA_016256075.1 Dictyocoela muelleri | reverse complement strand
AAAAAAATGTTCCAAGAAAATAAATTAACATAAAATTTTAGATATCCTACGTTTTTTTAATTTTTTATATCCTCAATTTTTCATCAGTTCCTAACCCGTGTAAGCGCCTATAAATTTTTCTATATCAAGGATTTTTATATGATATTAGACATAGTTCGCAACCCGCTTATATGGGCGAGTTTCGAAAAAGTTATTACATGAATATTTTGATATAAATAATGAAAAAAATATTTTAGAGTGTATTTGTGAAAAATATGATGAATTTGGTGATTTGGTGTTTTGGTGTTTTAAGATATATTTCAACTAAATTTTAAGTTTAATGTTTTTAATAAAAACTCATCTATATTTTAAAAATATTTTTTTCATATTTTTTATAATTATTATTCATTTACATTTTTTTAATTTTTTTTTGATTTTTTTTTGATTTTTTTTATTTATTTTGATTTTTTTAACCCCTATATGATTCAAGAAAAAAGAAATAGAAAATATTCAAAAGAATATCTCACATTTGGATTTATTGTGTCCCCACAGAACCCTAATCTACCAATGTGTTTAATATGTTTAACTACATTATCAAATGAAAGCATGCGTTTTTCCAAACTGAAAAACATCTTGAAACTTTGCCGAGAAAGAAAGCGCAAAAGACATTAAGCATTTTGAAACATTAAAAATGAGATTTGAGTCAAGGCTAACTATTAATAAAATCTTTTCAAACGCCGGTTCTAGAAAAGAAAGCGGTCTTATTGCATCTTTTGAAATCTCTAAACTAATAGCAAAAAATGGAAAGCCACATACAATTGGTGAAAATCTAATTTTACCTGCTCTTAAAGTATTAATAAGAAATTGTACAAATCTTGATTCTGAAAACATTTTAGACTCGATTCCTTTAAGCAATTCATCTGTATCTCGACGTATTGATGAAATGGCAGATTATATTGAAGAGGAACTCATTTCACACTTGAGAAACGTAAAGTTTGCTTTACAACTGGACGAAACGACAATTCTCGATAATTCTGCAATATTGATAGCTTATGTGAGGTATTTACATGAAAATACATTAAAAGAAGAAATGTTATTTGTGAGAAACTTAAAAACAGATAGCAAAGGAGTGAGTATTTTTTTAGAAGTTGAAAATTACTTTGATGAACATAATTTACCACTTGAAAATATTCTTTCATGTGCAACAGATGGGGCAGCTTCGATGACAGGTAGATATAAAGGCTTTTTAGCATATTTAAAAAAATTGTGCCAAATATTTTTAGTGTTCATTGTATAATTCACAGACAGCATTTAGTTTCAAAAAAGTTGTCTGAAAGTTTAAATTCCTCTTTAAATGTTGTTATAAAGGTTATAAATTTTATTAAGTCAAATTCATTAAATAGCAGTATTTTTAGTCAACTCTGTGAAACCAATAATGATGATTATGTGCGATTGCTTTTACATACAGAGGTACGTTGGTTGTCAAAAGGCAACTGTCTTGCACGTATAGTTTCTTTGTGGACTACTGTAGTCTCTTTTCTAAAAGATACGGAAATGAAAACATCTTTAACAAATATAAGATCAGATGTGTTTTATCTCAATGATATATTTGAAAAGCTTAATATATTAAACAAGCAACTTCAAAATACAAAATGTAATTTACTTTTATCACAAGAAATTATTTCAGGGTTCATCAGAAAGATTGAAGTTTATTCTATAAATATCCGTCGTCATAATTTTAATCAGTTTAATTCCTTAAATTCCATTAGTAATGAATTAAGTTCGATTAATATCCAAAATTATTTAGAACACCTAGAACAGCTTCGTGTTGACATGAAACTGAGATTTGACGATTTGTTGAACTTAGTTATACCGAAATGGATAATCGATCCATTCACCTTTAATGTTGAAAACGTTGATGTTTTATTACAAGTGACCCTTATTGACTTGCAAAATGATTTGACGGCAAAAATGTGTTTTGAAAACGAAAAATATAATTTTTGGTTCAAAAATAAGATGACTGAAAAATATCCGCTTCTTTGGGAAGAGGCAAAGTTATTTTATATCGCTTTTCCAAGCTCATATTTAGTAGAGAATGGATTTAGTCGTGTTAATGATTTAATCACTCATAAAAGAAACAGGCTTGATCTCACAAAAATGGGGTGATATTAGATTAGGTTTATCAAAAATAGAACCTAATCTAAAAAAGATTATTTTAAAACATAAACCACGAGGTTCTCACTGAAAAAAATAAAATATAACTTTAAATTTTCAATTTATTAATTCTTTAAAAAAAATTAATTTAAATTTTCAATTTATTAATTCCCTAAAAAAAATAAATTATTATTACACAAAAAGAGGCCCTGAGATATTAAAGAGGGTAAAAAAATGTTTTTTAGACAAAATATTGAGAACCACTGGTATAAATGACGTTTTTTTTTTGGATTATGTAAAGTTGTTTTTCGGTTTTTGAGACCCAATCTCCTAAAAAATAGAAAATCGCTATTCATGAGAGAAAAGGACATTCTTTTTATTTGAAATAAGCTCTTTTTGTTGATATAAAGACAAATTTGAAAATATTAACATGTATGCACGAATATATGGAGTTTTCAGAAATTTTCGTGAAACGAACATTTTTGGAAACTCATGTATATTCATTCATACATCATAATATTCTAATAGTTGTCTTTATATAGACAAATGGAGCTTATTTCAAATAAAAAATCATTATTTCTTCTCTCATGAATAGCGATTTTTTATTTTTAGGGGGTAGAAAAGCCGAGTGTAATCCGGTTAAACTGCTTTGTTAATTATATAGAACACCCTAAAAACATTGAATGTTTTTTATTTGTTGACTCGAGGATTGTGTTATTAAATCGATAAAGCATTTCTTTAAAATTTTAAATGCAAAAACACTGTCCTTACTCATCGACATTCTTAATATTTCTTTAAATGTTCGAAAAAAAATATCTATTAGTTCCATGATTTGGAAATGTCTAAGCCTTCTATTAATTATACTGATTCAAAATCATCCACTAAAATTTAAACCTCTTTATTACAGAATTATCGACTATTGTCTGTATGTAAATTAGACAAAGGCTTTTACGTGTAGAAAATATCTTGTAAAATTTTAACTATTGGTATTTTCATTTTTTTTCTTTAATCTGGAAAACAAATGCAAATTTGTTGAAACAATCAATAAAAGCAAAACACATTTATACTTAAAATTATTGACTGAGTATTACTAAAATCTGTCGTATCACACACATTTTCCGATGAAATTCTCAATCACGATTGAATTGATTTTTTATAATTCGATAAAATGTATGGTTTTTTAATTGCAAACTTTGCATTATTTTTGAAAAAAAAATGAAATCTTTTAGAAAAAATTTCCACGAATTCATCATCAGTAAGGTTTTTTAATTTATTCATACATATATGATCAGCAAATGTCTTTCACCTATTTTATATTTTTTTCTTAATTTTCAAATACGCAAAAATATTTTTTTTAATCCTTCATTGTGGTCGATATAAAAATAATTTGAAACATATTTAAATCTAAAGCATTTATCTATAATTTCCGTCTTTAGAAAAGTAAAAAAAACAAAATCTGGTATTAATCCATGATGTAAATTGTTATAAATTAGCATAAGTTCTCTAGGTGTCTTCATTGTATATATTCTTCTCACTGAGCGGCCAATTTAGTCGATCAAAAATATGGTGAAAAAAAATCTATTAAATAATTAGAAACGTCAGCCAACTCTATACGTGACCGCTTGATGAAATTCATGCGTGGGAAAATTTTTGATAATCCTTACTTCCAATTCATTAATGAATCAATTACATGATAGATTAAAAATGCAACATTTAACGGCCCCAAAGGCATAATTAGCGTTTTGAAATTTTTATTTTTAATAACTAAAAATTTTAATTTTAATTTTTTGGGTTACACTGAAAGTATAAATTTATCGTTTCTTGTATAAATATTGTATCACCTCTGGTAGTTGTTACAATATTAAGCGAAAATGATGGTATGAAAGTTTTACGAATTATTTATAAATTGATCAAATTGTGAAAAATAAAATAATCATAAATTGTGATGATGAAAAAAAATTATCAAAGTAGTTAGTAAAAAAAGAGGGAAAACGTGTCAAGGAAAATCAGTGATTTTTTAAAACTATAAATCCATGGATGTTCAACACCCATGCGTCCTAGATATGAAAAATCAATAAAGTCTCTTTTATCAAATTATTTAGTTTTCGAAGATTACTCCAACTTGAGCTCAATGAGCATGAAGACCTTTGAACATATCGAAAACGAAATGAGAAAAAGACAATTTGAAATGCAAAGAATGATAAGGAATGACCCGCGGTTCTACACTGTCAGCTTCGAGTTCTCCAACGACTTAGAGCTTCCCCCCGATTTTAAAATCTTAATTGGTAAGAGCCTAGTGTATGTTTTTATTTCAAATAAGCGTAAAATGATGAGATAAATCTAAATATATAATTACTATTAAAAAGCAAAGATATATGACGTTTACCTAATTTGATGCGAAGCACCAAATTATGTAAACGTCTATATATCTTTGGATTTTTAATAGTAACTATATATTTAGATTTATCTTATCATTTTACAATTATTTGAAATAAGAAACATACTCTATCTCTTACCAATTAAGATTTTAAAATCGGAGGGGTGCTCTAAGGCGGATCATAAGTTCATTTTATGCTTAAAGAAAAAAATAGTAAAATCTAACTCTAAAGTTACCATTAATTTTGAGGTGGAACGAAACTAGAAGAATAATAGATGTGACAAATTCTACGCTGATAAATAATTTCAAATTACATTCTTAAAATTGATCAATAAATATACTTTTACATAATTTGGCTTGCCAAATTTAGTAAAAATATAATTATTGAACAATTTTAAGAATGTAATTTGAAATCATTTATCAGCATAGAATTTGTCACATCTATTATTCTTCTAGTTTGTCACCCCTCAAAATTACTGGTACCTTTATAAGGATTAATTACTAGACAAATTTCTTTTCAAATAATATAATTATTTGGTTTTAGGGTTAGTGTAGACAATTATTTAGGAAAACATTCTTAATTCTAAATTTTATTATACATATATGCTTCTACTTATGATATTTTTTTTATTTTTTATAATACTTTTAAAATGAATGTTACTAAATGAGGTATTATTTATAAATGATAAAATAATTTCATAAAGCAAAGCATATATGTATAATAAAATTTAGAATCAAAAACGTTTTTCTTTAGAATTGTCTATACTAACCATAAAACCAAATAATTATATTATTTGAAAAGAAATTTGTCTAGTAATTAGGCCTTCTAAAGGTACCAGTAATTTTGAGGGGAACCGAAACAGAAGAATAATAGATGTGACAAATTCTATGCTGATAAATATTTTCAAATTACAATCTTAAAATTGATCAATAATTATATTTTTACTAAATTTGGCAAAACCAACTTTAGTAAAAGTATAATTATTGATCAATTTTAAGAATGTAATTTGAAATTATTTATCAGCATAGAATTTGGCATATCTATTTTTCTTCTAATTTCGCCCCCCCCCTAAAAATTAATGGTACTTTTAGAGTTAGATTTTACCATTTTTTTCCTTAAGCATAAAAGTAACTTATGATCCGCCTTAGAGTCCCACCTCAGATTTAAAAATCTTAATTGGTAAGAGCATAGAGTATGTTACTTATTTCAAATAAGCGTAAAATGATAAGATAAATCTAAATATATAATTACTATTAAAAATCCAAGATATATATACGTTTACATAATTTGGTGCTTCGCATCAAATTAGGTAAACGTCTATATATCTTTGGGTTTATAATAGTAATTATATATTTAGATTTATCTTATCATTTTACGCTTATTTGAAATAAGAAACATACTCTTGCTCTTATAATTAAGATTTTTAAATCTGAGGTGGGACTCTAAGTCATTGGAGAACCCAGCTTCGAATATATAAATCAAAATTCGGGGCTGGAGATAACACATAAGATCAAAACTCTCATATAAATTGACAAGCAAGACGTTATTAGCTGGAGAAAAAGTTTTAAAGAACTTTCAAGAATTTGTAAGTGGTCTGAAGATATACAACTAGAAGTTTTAACTCATATAACCGACATTAACCTTCAATAATAAATTGAAGAAGTGAGTTCTGCAGATTAAATATTAAATAAAATTCTCAAACTCTAGTATAATTATCATTCTGCGGATTAATATTAGAACAAAGCAGCAATAATAAATCAAAATGTTATTACACTATATCTGCTTACCTTGAAGACATAAGAGTAACTGTTAATAAGATTCCCCTTTTCTTGGACTGGAATGATACAAAATCTAATGCTGAAATTCAATAAATCTTATATAATGGATTAGATGATAATACGAAATTCAAAATTATCAAGCATTCTAATAGAGACTTCGAAACAATACTTAAGACACTAATTGAAATATAACCTAAATTTTTGAGAGAATGGGGAAGAATTGCGTAGGAAACAACAAACAAAAGAACAACCACCGAGACAGGTACAATAAGAATAAAAAAAAAAGTAAAAACAAACGCGAAAATAAGGATTTAAATATAATCAAATATTGCGATTACCACAAATCGAACACTCGTAGTACCCATAAGTGTAGACATTACAATAAAAAAAAGAGCTTAATAACTGAAAGAAACGAGCCTAAATCGGTTGTGATGGTGTTTACAATATATTTACCTTAATTTAGGCAAAAAATGGCGGGGCTTCTTTAGAAAGATGCCTACCTCATGGTAGGCATCTTTCTAAACAAAAGCAATTTTTAAAAATTCAATTAATGACCCATATTAATTTAAAATTAATATATAAAAAAATTTTGAATTTTAATGACATGATTTAATTATTTTAAATCTTGAGAAATTATCAACTACAAAAAGATGGTAAAATGTGACGGCACTTTTTTTTAAAAATTATAAATTTAGAATATTAAACACCACTGTTTTTGTAACTTTTGTCAATTTAGGCAATAGATGAAATTTAAAAATTAGAAATTTCGGCGTATTTTCATTATATTTACCCTTTTTGGTAGATATTAATTATAAGAAACTTAATATTTTATAATTTGTCAAATGCCACAATAATGAAATTAAATTTTAAATTAATGTGCTAAAAATTCGTTTACAACATAAGTTTATAAATCACACTTTTGATTTTGTATCACTTAATGGAACACATACCCACAATATAAAAAAGTTTTTTTCTTGAATTTTAATATTAAAATAAAAATAAAATGGTCTTAAAAGATGTAATTTAGTATTTAGAATTTGAATGTATTTATAAAGAGAGGTATATTTTGAGTGGGAAGCGAATTTAAAAATATTTTTATGGATATTTTAATAAATTTGGGAATTCTATTGTTATAATTAATTTATATTAAAAAAAATAATAATTTATTAATTTTTTTTTTAATTTTATTTTTTAAAATTTCAATTCAAGACCCCCCCCCTTGATTGTAGGCGTATTTCTAATCAAGCTCCAAAACGGCTATCCGTAAATAGTCTATTTAGGCGAACTGACACTTTTTCGCCCATTCGAGTGAAATGACGTTTTTTTTTTATCATTTTTTTAGCTAAATCCTTAATAAATGAACCGAGATGAAATTATGATTATTAAAAGTCAAAAAAATGTATAAATATTATTATATAAAGGTTATATCTACAGTTTTCGTAGTGAAAATAACAAAAAAAACATCCTGGGGATGTAAAAACTGGAAATCTCCTGGGCTGTAACTTCAAAAAATTGGATTTTTTACGTTCAAAAAAATCATAATCATTACAATTATTTTGATCAATCCGAAGTTTGTATCTAAAATATAAAGCTATCGAAAAATCTCTAAAAACATCTGACAGACCAAGAAATATTATAAATTCATAATTAATAATAGTAACATCCAGTGTTTCAAATTATCTGCCAGAAAATAAGAGTTTAGTTGATATGATAACAAAAAAAAAGAAAAATGAATAATTTTATTTGCAGTGTAGATGATATTCCCAATACAATTATATCAACTTATTCCTCTGAAAAATTTTTAATTTATATTTTTGAGCGATCAAATATAAACCGAATTAACAAATTTCAACGGAAACACATATTTTACTTTTAGAAAAAATCTAATGTTTGGTTCTATGATGGGACATTTAAATCATGTCCATTAGGATTCAAACAGATTTATACTATAATGTGTATGATATAAGAAAAGTGTTTTCCATTAGTATATGTTTTAATAAAAAATCAGTCTAAACAATCATATTTAGCTGCTTTAATTATATAAATGAACGAATTACTAATAAACATAAAAAGTATTCTAGCGTAATTGGACCATAAAAAATTGTCCGATTACGCTAGAAAAGCAAAAAAAAACTTATAAAAAATTATAACCTATAATTTTCAATGTTTCGATAAAAATTTCATAGATATTGGCTGTCTATTTGATTTTTTTATTGTGAAAAATGTGTTTCGCTCTTCCTCCTCTATCCTCTCTGAAAAAAATTATATTACTAAATATGGTATTTTTAAATATAAAAAATTTATATTGTCTTATACATATTAAAAAAACAGTTAAAATATAAGTCGCTATTGCCAAGTTTTGTAAACTGAATTTTAAAATATGTTTATACGACAATATAAAAAATCATTAGCCTTTACTAATGCTATATTTAGTATATTGTGATATTTTTTTAGAAGAGAGGGGGTGTCTAAGAGAAGTATAACCGGATTTTTGACACGCTTAAAATTATAAATTAGAAAATAACATGGTGTAATGCGCAAAGATATTGGCGATGTATAACATCATATTTATTCAGGTGGCGTTTCATAGAAATTCAATCAAAATGAATTTATAAATTTTTTATAGAAAAATTAAAGCGATATGTCAACTAAAATATATATTATTTTTATTTTATTGATAAATTTTTAAAAAAAAATTGTCAAAGGTAGCTCCTTACCCTTGGTCCACTTACGCTAGAAGCCCCTTATTAAGCATTCAATAACTATAGTGTAATGTAATATTTTTCCAGAATAATATAGTTGATTAAGAATTGCTATAATATGGCAATGAAACATAATGGACTCTTTTATGTTTCAGAGAAAATGCGACGGTACATCTCAGCAAAATAAGAGGAAAAAAATTCATGAAAATTCCTCTAAATACCCGTATCCTGCTTATTTATTGATAAAACAAAAATCGCTTATCAACTATGCCTTGAGTAGTTTAGTAATGACATATAACTTAAACATCGAAACCAAGATCTAAAAATCAAAGTTAGGGACATTTATCGAAGGTTGCATTTATATTTATTATCAGCATGTAATATTATAAAAATATTATTTAGTATGTTTTTAATATTTTTATCCGCAAAAAGTTCTTTTTAGTTTATATGTTCTCCAAATTGTATAATTTTTATCTACTGCCAAATTCTTATGTCCAAAATTAAGAGATTGAAAGGTATTTTAACGTACATTGAGAATAATTTATTAAAAAACAATAAAACTTAAACTTTTTATAATTCATTAACACTACATGAATCAAAATCAATTGACATTTTAAATTAGACACCCCATGGAAGATTTAGAATCTCTTTTAAAAAATAAATACGGCACAGATGCTTTGCCCAAATATGAAATTGAAAATTATTTTAAAATTTTAATTAAAAATGGACAAATTAATAAAATGCCAACATTTGAATCACTGATTGAACCCATGAATCTTGAAAGCCTTAAAAAATTTGCAGACAAATTTAAAAAAAAGTATAAAATCAGTGACAACAGTTTAAATGATAAAAATGATGAAAAGAAAGAAAATAACTGTTTAAACGAAGAAAACGATGAATCTTTCCATACATGTAATGAATTTAATAAGCTGAAAGAAAGGACTAAATCTATTATTGGCAAGCGAAGTAAAGAAGATAATATGGAGATATTGAGAAATGTTTTGAACAATTATTTTAAATATGAGAAAATGAAAATGGAAAAAATTGAATCTGATTTTAAATATAAGAAATTTTTAATTGTTGGCGTTGGTTTTATTTTGTTAATAGTGTTGTTGTATTTTATTAGTAACGAAAAACCTTATTGAATAAAGAAAATGTGACTATTCTATTTTAAATTTATTAAAATATTTGTAGAATGATCAGTCTTAATAGTTTATTCCTATTATAATATAT
This sequence comes from Dictyocoela muelleri, assembly GCA_016256075.1. Classification (NCBI taxonomy): domain Eukaryota; kingdom Fungi; phylum Microsporidia; genus Dictyocoela; species Dictyocoela muelleri. The sequence continues at coordinate 4,343 of SDVU01000351.1, read as the reverse complement.
ATTAATACGGTATTTAGTACTAATCTTTCGAATTAAATATCGTGTCATCAGAAGTTGTTTATAATAAATATTAAAGTATATTTAAATTTTAAATATCAAAAATATATTTTCTCATTGTTTAGCTTTACTTAAAATATTGAAAGTCCATAAAAAATCTTGAAATGTTGTTATTAGATTTAAAATAAGAATTTTTTATATCTTAATTAATTGATCTGTCTCTAAAATTGAATTAATTTGTTTAATAAATTTCAATAAAAAATTTAAAGCCATAATTAAAATTTCTTGAACGATATTCAATAGTTATCATATATTTAGTTTAATTCAAATTATTAATAATTTTTATATTGTTAAAATGTACATGGAATTAAAAATTGAATCATAAAATTTAATAATTTATTTTTAAACAAATATTGATTTTGTTTTAAACCTGATTTTTTCGATATTTCGTATTCTAAAATTTAAAGATCATTTCAATTTATTTTTAATTATCGATTTTAATGTCTTTTTTTGATTAAGGAGTATTTTATAGATAAATATTATAATAACAAAAATTTTGGCCCGCTTAGTATAGTGGTTTAGTACGTCACGTTGTGGCCGTGAAAACTCGGGTTCGAATCTCGAAGTGGGCATTTTAAATTTTTATTTTTTAAAAAATATAATTACAAATATTTTAAACTTTTTGATCAGATTTTTTGATCAAAAATTTAAATTCATTATATTTTGAATATTTAATAACGATTTTTTGGATTACCTTGACCAGGGGTGTGTAACAAAAATGTTCATAGATGCCTTATTTAAAACGAGTTCCAAGAAGAATGCCTCACAAAAATAGAACTCGAACAATATTGATAAAGTTTTTTTTATAAATATATGATTTTTAATTAGTTAACACGGTTAGTATTTGTTGTATTGCTGATTAAGACTTGTTTTAAGGCTTGCCGGCGTTTCGCCACTTAGTGGCGAAACGCCGGTTTTTTGCCACTATTTTTTTGACCCTTATGAAACATTATAAAATCTAAAAATAAAGAGAGAGGACACTAATCTAGTAAACACTCTCAATAATTTTTGTTGGAAAATAATATAATACATACATATAGCAGTATTTTTTTTTTGGGAGGGGGGTAAGGGTTATTTTGTAAATATTTATATTCTTGCATAGAAATACTGATATTTACTAATTTAACTTTCAAAAATACCACAATATGTATGTATTTTATAATTTTTCTAACAAAAAATTTTGAGAGTGTTGCCCGGTGTAGTACAAAAATAATAATAATAATAATAATAAAGTTTCAAATGATAAAATTTTCAATTTTTTTAAAATATGAAGAATTTTATGGTATTGAATTTTTAAACATCATTTCAACAAAGACGAAAATCAAAGAAGTTCAATATAAATTTTTGATTTTTAAATATAATTTAATTCTATTTTTTTTGATTTTTAATTTTTAATTTTAAGTCTATTTTTTGCTTCAGTTCCATTTTTGATTTTTACTTTTTTTTGATTGTAATGTCAATTTTAATTATATTTTTTTCTGATTTTTTTTTGATTTTAAAAATTTTAATTATCTCATTTGAAGGAAATTAGTGGCGAAACGCCGGTTAACGGGTTTTTTATCAATATAATGATTTTTAATTAGTTAATACGGTTAGTATTTGTTGTATTGCTGATTAAGACTTGTTTTAATATTAAAAGAAAATTAAAAGACTCTCTTTGTCTAGTGATGATTGTTTTGACGCATATCGGTAAAAAAGTAATGTAAAAAATACATAGAAGGCTATTGTTCATAAGGTTTAATTTAAGAATATTTATTTCAATATAAATTAATATAAAAAAGGTCGAATCAGTAACTCATATCGATTTCTTACAGATATAACATATTTTTTATCATTATATAATGATTAATTTTTTTTAATAAAAATAAAGAGGCCACATAGAATATATATGGGGCTGCAGTTTCCCACCTTTGGCCTAAACATTCAATAATGAATGATTGTCACAAAATTACGTTTTTTTTAATTAAAGTTACAAAAAAAATACAACAAATTAAATTTCCTTTTAATTAATTTTCGATTAACATTTTAAATTATGACAAATCAATAATAAATAATATATTGTTGTGGTTATTACTAGAGACTAATATAAATCCGTTTTTTGGATGATTTTTTTAGATTATTTCTCGTTTTTTGAGTATTTTCTTATTTTCTAGAGTTTTTTAGATTTTTTTCTAAAGCCTTTACCCGGCTAATTTATATCTTTTGTCTATTTTTATATTAAATACATAAATTTAGCACGTATTAAATTCAATATTTATATTAAAAAATAAATTTTATTCTAATGTTCATAATTTTTACTTCAATCAAAAATTAATTTTCATTAAATTATAAAGCAGTGAGATCTGTATGTTTCTAAACAGCAATACATCTTCCAAGACCATCTAATATATTATTTATCTTACTGAAGCTTCGTTTGAGATCAAAAAATAGACATTGAAATAACATAAATTTTAACCTTATTTTATGCCTTTACACCATTTAAATTAAAAAGGGTTTAAAAAAAGATCATTATTCGATATTGTGTCATATTTTTCTTTCAGCTTCAAATTTAATAGAGACTATTACTATTTAAACAAGTTTATTTGGCCAATTGCAGATAAATTCTTTTTTTTTAAAGCCTTAAAATGAATTACTAAGAAAATTCAAATTGTTGATTTTATTAAGGTACACGATAAAATCTGTGTTTTCAAAAGTACTTATAACACCAAATTAAATAATTTTTTTTTCTGCTAGCTTGATCAAGAATGATTTGTATAAATAATAACCTATAAATACAACGAATATAAAATTGATTCCGTAATCCGGCAACTCGTCCCAGTGAGACGAGTTGTCGGATTTTTGTCCCCAAAAATAACCCCTATGAATCATGATCAAATTTATTTTATTAAAAGTCAAAGAGGCAGAAAAGTCATATTATATCAAGGATACTCTTACAACTTACACCGATCAGAAACAGATAGATCGACGTGGAGATGTAGAGATCGTAAATGTAAAAAAAGATTATATTTAAAGAATGAACAATTCGCGGGCAGTATTCCCCATTCTCATGAAATATCTTTGGAAATGAATGAAGCAGACTATTTGAGAGATAAAGCGAGAAATAGATCTCTGGCAGTATCAGAAAGACCCCGTGGTATTATAAAAAAAGAATTTGGAATAGTTAATACTTCTATTTTGAAACATCTTCCAATGACAAGAAATTTTATTGATAATATTACAAAATTTTCAAAAAAAAATAACATTAGTAATAATTATAGTGAAATTCCTAGTGAAATAAGAACAACATATGCCGATGAATTATTTTTACTACACGATTCTGGCCAAGAAACAGAAAATAGATTTTTAATTTTTTCAACAGAATCACATTTATCTTATTTGAAAAAATCTGATTTTTGGTATTGTGATGGAACTTTCAAATCTTGTCCAAGAGGTTTTGAACAATTATACAATAATGGGGAAAATTAAAAACAAATTCTTTCCTTTTGTATATATTATTATGAGTAATAGATCAAAAAAAAGTTATCTGGACTCATTTAATATTATTAAAGGAAAAATCAATTATGAAATAATGTTTATTAGTATAGATTTTGAAATGGCTGCCTTCATGACATTAAAAGAAATATTTATAAATACCAATATCAATGGGTGTTTTTTCCATTTTTCACAAATTTTGTTCCGGAAAATTCAAAAAATAAACTTAATCATTCAATATAAGACAAATTAAAAATTTCGTGAATGTTATCGTTTAATCCATGCTTTAGCATTTTTCCCTTTAATTATTTGAAAGAAGAAATAGAAAAATTAGAAAATTTTTTATTGAAAAGTAAAATTGAAGAAATCTATGAAATTTGGCTGGATTTCAAAAAATACTACTGTTCTGATGTTGATGAAAAATCAGCCAAGTCTATATTTTCAGTACTTTTTTGGTCAGTTGTGAGTAGACTTTCTTCAAATATTCCAATAACAACTAATTGTCTTGAAGGTTGGCATCGATCTTTGAATAACAATTTTTTAAAAGCACATCCGAGTCTCTATGAATTTGGGATTGAATTGAAGAAACAACATTCCATTACAGAAAATAAAATAAATCAATTATTTATCTGTGGTCAAAATATTTTAAATGATAAAGAAAATATTTTTAGTGAAAAAATTACAAAATATGATACATATCCTGATTTTCAATATTCAAAAGTGATAGCATCATTATTAAAAGCCAGATAGCTCAGTGGTTAACACTCTTGAATGTAAAATTTAAGTATCGTGGTTCGAATCCCGCTGACGTCACT
>SDVU01000350.1:0-14573 GCA_016256075.1 Dictyocoela muelleri | reverse complement strand
TTAAAATAAGTATAATAACCAAGATTTTTGTCTAAATTCATTAACAAATAAAATAAACTATAAAAATATGATACTTAAATTTTAAATATTACATAAACCCCGCTCCAAAGCGAAACCCCTCTTTTGGGGCACTTTTCAATGAAAACTGCCCCCAAATCGGGGTTGTACTGTATTATAATTTTACCCACAAATATATTCTGGGGAATTTTCCCTTTTGTGGAGTTTTATTAATTCGACGTATCATAGTATGACTTATTTAAAATCATTTTTCAAATAATCATTGATTGACATTAAGCGTTTATACTAACCTGAATTATACTGTTGTAAATTGTTGTATAAATGATTACGAATTGATCTAATATGATAATAAAACATAAATATTTTTAGCATGAAAAACGGTGTGATTCATCTAGTTAAGAAGTTGTTAAACTAAAAAAAATATGAAAAAGCCAATAATTACCTGTTTCCTGTTGAGTCATTGATAAATTGAAAATCTTGTTTACTTTTGAGTCTCTAGGCAGTTTAGAGCAGTCGTAAACTTAAACATTAGGAATCGAATATCTAAAAACTATGGTTGGTGATAACACAGGTTTCTATTATGGATATTATCAACATGCAATGAATAATTAATTTATGAAATATTTAGGCAATAATATTTATAAGATTGTTATTTTTAGGGGCCAGATAGCTCAGTGGTTAATACTCTTGAATGTAAAATTTAAGTATTGTGGTTCGAATCCCACTGACGTCACCCTTTAATAAATAATGAGGGAATGACATTAAGCGGTCATAACTATATAATTATAGTATAATATACAGTTGTTCCGGTGTACTACAGATTTTTAAGACTTGGTCTATTATGACAATAAAGCTTAAGGGTTCTCTTAGGTGTGGAGTAGAGTGCGGCGACGCATCTCGGCAAAAAGTAGTGATAAAAAAAAATTCATAAAAAGTTACTAATTATCTGTATCCTGCTGAATCATTTATAAAAGGAAGACAGCGTATAAAGGTGGGCTTACGGGTAGCTATGGAAGTGACGTATTATTGAACACAAAGAACACAAGGTCACAGAACACGAGGTCACAGACCATGATAGGAAACAGCTCTCCGGGATGGCAGCTATGGATGTTGCCAACATGTAATATATAATACAATTTTATTTTTTATAAAAATTTTAATTTTCAAAAATTCTTAACATTAATTAAATTTATCGGTACAAATTTTTAAAAAAAATATTTTCTAAAAATTCAATTTTAATAAATTTCAAACTATTTTTTGAACAATTTCAAACAATTTCTGAACAATTTAAAACAATCTCAGAACAATTTTGAACAATCACAGAACAATTTAAAACAAATTTCAAATAATTTTGAAACCTTAAAAAAACTTTAAAAAATAATTTACAAGACTACCCACAATGTTTCAAGCGGATTTTCCAATTTTTAGTATAAAAACAATAAATTCAAAAATAATTGCTGCCGGTGGAGGTGGGGATATCCAATTTGGAAAGAAAAATGGTGTCATTTTAATGAACAAAAATTTAAAAATGATTGATTTTTTGCAAACTGACGATTTTATAACACAAATTGAAATTAAAAATCATTATTGTCGAGAATTAAACGAATTAAACAAAAAATTAGATGATGAAAATTTCGAGAATGAAAACCTTAAAAACCTTAAAAATGAAAACCTTAAAAACTTTAAAAATGAAGAAAATGAAGAAAATAAAAACTTTAAAAATGAAGAAAATAAAAATGAAGAAATCAAATTAAAAGAACCATACCATACCCTTCCATTAACAACAAAAATCAATGATATTAAAGATCCTCTATTCGCAATGATAGGTACTGACAATCTTTATCTAGTAACACTTAAAAATGATAAATTAAATTTAATATTCCGCAAAAAAATCGTCATTGAAAATATATTTCTTGGCGACTATTTGATTTTTATTTCTAAAAATAGGTTTTACGGATTTACCGATTTAAACATAAACGAACAATCTAAAAATCAATCAGACGATCATTCTGCTGATCAGTATAAAAGTAAAAATGAATTTAAATTTTCATACACCCTTGCAAAATCTAACAACAAAATCGTCTTATCAGAAAATAAAAATTCATCTGAAGAAGGTTGGATAAATTTTTTTATTCGTGGGAATAGAATATTTAAAGTTTATAAAACTAAAGATTTTGATCAAGCAAGAGAAGAAGAAGGCCCTGAAATGTTTATTTACAAAGGTAAGAAAGTTTATGGTGAATTTGGTAAGATTGTTTTTAACAAGAAATTAATTTATTTTGATAAATTTAATTCTACCTTACACGTGGATGAAGATGTTTTTTTTGTACCTAAAATTTCATCAATCGCTGTTAAAGACAACAGGGCAGCTTTTAATAAAAATTCTGAAGTTAAAAATGATGAAATTAAAAAGGATGAAGTCAAAAAGAATGGAGTTAATAAAGATAGCCTTAAAAATGAAGACTTTAATAAAAAAATTCATGACGAGTATCTCTACCAAAAAAGTGATGAAAAAATTGAAATTGAGATAGTTTGTGGTACTGGTGATGGAAGAATTCTAGTTTTAGAGAAAAATTTTGAAAGAAAAGTAAGTGAATTGCCAATTACGAGTGTTGATTATGATGGCGAATATGTTTATTTTTCAAGTTTTGATGGAACTGTAAAACGAGTCAGGGTTGAGAAAGGCTATGGTATGTGGATTTATTATTTATTGTTTTTAATAGGTCTTTTTTTGGCTGTTATTTGGAGAAAAGGTGTTTATTGAAATTAAAAAATTGAAATATTCATTAAAATCATCAATGAGCAGTTTTTATTTTTTAATATCAATTATAGAAATTTTTAACAAGTAATATTTATCAATTTAATATTTAATTTCGATTTTAATATTTAATTTAATATCAATTTAATATCAATTTAATATTTATTATTAATTAATTTGTTATTTATCAATTTGTTATTTATCAATTTAATATTTATCAATTTAATATTTATTATTTATCAATTTGTTATTTATCAATTTGTTAAGACTATGAATACTTAATAACCAATTGATAAATAAGTTTCAGGAAAATTAATTAATACAAATCAAAAACTAAATCATGAAACGTTTAGCATTTTAAAATATAAAAAGAAAAATAACCATCGCTTAATGTTATTTTTATTATTTCAGAACATTTATTGTAATTCTCAAGAATTTCCAGTTGAAAAAAGAAAAGTAACCCTGAAAATAACGGATAATTCCGGTAAAGGTGGATTATCAATTGTTGATGGAAAGTTTAAAATGTCTAATTTGAGCAATACTGGTGATGCTATTGTTACTGGTGATAATAAAAATTTTATTATTACTATTAATGGTAAGGCGATGTGTCTTGATGATGAAAAGCCTGTGGTTTGTGGTAATAAAAAATTTGAAGTAAAAAGTTGGCAAATTAAGAAGTTTGGAAATTATTTTTATGTTAAGCCAAATAAAAATAAGATTTTGTCAACAAGTTGGAATCAGAAATGTTTGACTTATGATTCTAAAGGGAAGTTGAAAGTAAAGTCGTGTAAGAAGCCTAATTATGAAAATCAATTATTTGATTTTAGTGATTTGGCGAATTTTAAGGATAAGTTGGGAATTTCTAATCCTGAGGATAATTTGAATTCAGGAATGAGTGGAAATTCAGGAATTAGCGGAAATTCAGGAATGAGTGGAAATTCGGGAATTAGCGGAAGTTCAGGAAATAGTGGAAGTTCGGGAATAAATACAAATACCGAAATAAATGAGAATTCCGGGATGAGTGGAAGTTCCGGAATGATTGGTGGTAATTCAGGAATGATTAGAAGTTCAGGAAATAGTGGAAATAACGAAAATACCGGAAGTAATGGGTATTCTCGAAATTATGATGCGGGAAACATTTCAGGATCAAATTCCGATGATGAAAAGTCATCTTCAAGTTCGGCGAAACAAGAACAAAAATCGGCTGGATATATCAGCAATCAAAATTCTAACGATACAGTTGCTGAATATTACACAAACTACTATAAACAACATCCTGAATATGCTGCAAATTATTATAAACAACAACCTGGGTATGATGCAAACTACTACCAACAACCTGAGTATGATGCAAACTACTACCAACAACCTGGGTATGCTGCAAATTATTATTCATCTAATCCTAACTATTATTCTGAATATTATAATGTACCTTGCAATGACCCACATGTAAATTATTATAACACCCAGTATGCTAAGCCAAATGTTTCTAGCAGTTCTTCTTATTCTAAAGTGGGCGAACCCAATGTTTATAAAACATCATCAGCCAGTCAACAAGCTGTATTAGGCACTACTCCGCCCATTAACAACGCAACTCAAGTCCCTACATATACATCTCCAATATATAGTTATCCATACCCTTATGCTTATTATAACGATCAATATTTACAGCAAATGTCAAATCAATATCATCCATCTCAACAAGCATGTTATAAAAAAGAAAGTCAATCGATCGTTAAAATTCCCGAATTTGGTGATCATAATGGGATTACCAGTTCTGGTAATAAGCCTATGAGATGTTAAATTTGTTATGTTTATTAAAAGTTTATTATGTTTATTAAAAGTTTATTATGTTTATTAAAAGTTTATTATGTTTATTAAACGTTTATTATGTTTATTAAAAGTTTATTATGTTTATTAAAAGTTTATTATGTTTATTAAAAGTTTATAAATCTTTTATCTTATAAATTTTAAGGTTTATAATTTTTAAGGTTTATATTTTTTAAGTTATATTTTTTTAATTTCCCTATTTAGTACTTAAAACCCTAATATTATCAAATTGATGGTTTTATTATTTTATTTTACCTGTATATTTTAACTTAACTACTCTTAAGTTCCTAATGATTAATGAGGAAATTCTAAGTTCCGGTTTTAAGGTTATCTATAAAAATAATAAATTATACAAAATATGGAATTACGGAACGATTCTGCAATTTCATAAATTTAGTATCTTTCTATAAATTTTATTAAATGTTAAAAATAAAAGTCTCACTCCAGCATAAGCTCTTAAAAAAGTTGCGAGAATTAACAAAAATCATGAGATTATTAAAAAATATATTTAAATCAATAGAAATGTAAGAATAGAATTGATTTTAGAATTAATTTAAACAGTTTTTTTATTGTAATATAATAAAATCGATAATATTTAAACAAAAGGTTTATTTCGTTTAAAACAATTTCATTTTGTTTAACAACAAAAATAGTTATTAAAATTATACTCTTTAAATAGTATCAATTACACTTAATAAAATTAAATTCTTAAACTTGTATAATGAAACATCAAATTTGCCTTATTTCAATATTTATCACGATTACTTCACAATTTTTGAAAAAATAAACTCGCAAGGATTTTATTTTGGACTAATACTTTTTATTATTTTTTATTATTAAAAAGATAATTTTGCATTTAACATATCGTAACTCATACAAAAACCTAAAATCACATTGAAAAATGATCTTCTTTATATTAAATCTATTTTTTTATGTTTTACATTTTATTTTTCATGTCCTTCTTATTTTGAATAAGACATTTATACTAAAATTTCTATTTTTGATAAATTACTTAATTAGGTATCTGTTAAAAAAAAATGATTGTTATTAATTTTACATATTTAAATAAAATATATGATAAATATCTCAACTTCGTTTATATGATTAAACTATTTTATATTTTCATTTGAAATAATTATAATAAGGTAAAATAATTAAAAAAAATTATTAAAACTAATTTCAGAAATAAAAACTATAATAGTCCCAATTATCGACGAATATAAAAAATAAAACTCACAAAAAATAATAAATTCGATAAGAAACTTATAATAAAAAACGATTCTTCTTCATTAGATGGGCAAAAAAATAGAGACCAATACGCACATGATTTTTAATTAGTTTAAAAGCATATTAGGATTATTTATAAGATCTAAGTATCAAACAGGAAAATGAATGTTTGCATTGTGGATATATAGCCAATCTCAAAATATATATATAGAGAACAACTATGAATGTTTACTTTACAAATGTAAGCAAAAAATTGTCAATAAAAAAAATTATTGAAAAGTCATCAAATCCAGCCCGAAGAGTTCATTTTGGGATCTGGACGGGTTTTTTCTCCTTAAACAGCAGCGAGTGGTTTTTTTTCACCTTATAAAATAATGAAAATAATAAAAAAATAATGAAAGTATTTAATTTAAGTAATTATATTTATTTTATTCATAGGGTAAATTTTTTTAATGAAAATTGTAAATTTATTTCTGAGAAATGTATATAAAATAAAAAAATCATAAATTTAATAATTCAAAAATCTTACTTGCATATACAGTACAACCTCGATTTTGAGGCAGTCTCGGCAGTGGGGCTCCTCGCCCCAATCGAAAACCTCGATTTTGGGGCAACTTTTTTTTTCTATATAATTAAGTTTTATCCTTTAAAATTAGAACCTCGATTTGGGGCACTTTCTAATTAACATTTTATATTTACTCTTAAACCTTAAAAAAACTTAAAACCTAGATATTGAAACACTTTTTACCTATATGAAAAAACTTACGGTAGAAGACGAAAAAAAAACTGATTTAAAAGCGACTGCTGCATAGGAGCTGAAGTCTGAAAAAGAGCTTGCTATAAAATATAACATTTCACAAGGTGCAGTCTCAAGACTTAAAAACAAATAAAAAAGACATAAAAGAGGTTTATTCTGGACATTAATTGAAGGTAATTACCCCAGCGAAGAATTTTTGAAACTAGACTGTCAAAGTTTTGAAGTATTTTTAAGAATTAGATAAAAGGTGTTCCCCTTAATGGAACAGTAATAAAATATATAGCTTTAAAACTTTCGAAAAAATTAGGTTGTATAATTTTAGAGCATCTAATGGTTGGCTTGAAAAGTTTAAAAAAAGAACTACTTGTCTTTTAAAAATATATCTGGGGAATCAAAATCTACAGAAAAGAGCGATATTCGAGATTTTAAAGAAAATTTGTGCGAAGCTAGGCCGAAATACAGTGATGAATTGTATTCAATTGGACGAAACCGGTCTTTATGATACAAAAACTTACCAAGAAAAAGTTTTGTTGGTGAAGGTGACGCTGTAAAGGTGTAAAGGGGAATAAAACACGGATAACAATTATGCTGGTGAGCAGTATGGCTGGAGAGAAGCTTGATACACTGATAATAGGCCATTATAAATTACCCAGGCCTCTGAAAAGTTTCTATTTTGAGGAAATCGGTGTACAAATAGAGCATTCAGCGAAAGCATGGGAGAAAATAGACATCATTAGACATTATTTAAGAGAATTATATCGTAAGATGTTTATTGCAGACACTAAGATCCTCTTAATTTTAGATAACGCACTTTCACATCATCATGTAGAATTGAGCAATGTAGATCTTATGTTTCTACAAAAAAAAACACAACCTTGATTATTCAGCCATTAGACATGGGTATAATCAAAGCATTCAAAAATCATTATTTCGACGCTCTTGTTAATTCAATTGCCTACGATATCGTTGGTGAAAAATCCAAACACATTTTTTTTAATAATATTAAAGATGCAATAATATTGGTTTCTATAGCTTGAGATAATGTTACAAGGGAAACAATTATGAACTGCTTCAATAGGGGATTAATTCAAAACCATTTTTAATCTAAAAATAAACAAGAATAAATGAAATAATAAATTCGTCTAGAAAATGTTATTGAAGAAGTTTTTGATGAAGCGGGAGAATATGAAGATGAGGATTTTTTCATAGAATCGCCAGTTAAAAACGAAGATCTAAGATGCTTAGCAAAATCAGTCATAGCTCATTTTGATATGTTTAACTCTATAACTGTTAAGTTATCATCTTCAAAGCTTAAAGAATTAATGAAAATAAATATTGAGATAATTCCAGAATGGAGGAGAAAATATTGATTTGGTAATGATCTCACTGAATATTTTGAAAAAAACATAATAGTTAAAGTTAGAAGAATTTAATTATTTTTTGAAACAAAAATCTGTAACAACAATTTTTATTAAAAAATCTGTACCAACAATTTTTGATAAAATCTGTACCGCTATTTTTAATAAAAATCTATATCAACAATTTTTTATAAAAATAGTTTTTATGCATAAAAAAATCTCGCCCAAATCAAAAACCTCGATTTTTTTAGCGCCTTTTTTAAAAATATTCCCCAAACCGAGGTCACACTGTATTATCTTTCCACATCCATTCTCTTAGATTTAATTTCAGCGAACGAAAAGAATTACCATTTTGTTTCTTTAATCTCTTTTTGAGTTTATTCAACAGACTCTCAATATTCTGTGTATGAACTCCAGTCACTGATTTAACGAAATTATAACAATGGTTAAGTGTATCATATGCAGGAAATATTATATTCAGATTATTATATCCACGCCATTATCCGACTATATTATTGTTCCTTCCCTTACAACTCAGTTAATAATATCTAATAATGATCTTACTCCTATCGCGAACTAGTTCCACGTAATATTTTTCGGGAGTTACTATGGTATCAGCTATTCCAAAGACCCATAATTATATTTAGATTTATACCACCCTAAGTGGTATTTTTGTCTGTACCGGAAGATAGACTCGTCTTTGTGACTGACAATATTGTCACTACCTAATTTATAATCATTTTTTTAAAAATATAAGTTGGCTTTTTCTCTTAGTTTACTGTAAAAGGCAGTCCTAAAAAACGCCGAAGGCGTTTTTTTGGATTTACTTGCAGGCGTTTTTCCGAAAAAACGCCTTGGATTATTTTTCTTTACTTAATTATAAATTTTAAGTTCTAAAACTAGAAAAAATGCCAAGGGCATTATTTTCAGATTGTTTTTAGTCATTTAGTCGCAAAAATAACTATTAAAAAATAGCCATATGGTCATTATTAATTAATAAAAATAAAACAATTAATCAACATATAATAATAAACAATAAAATATTGTATCTATAAAATTATTTAATTATTAAAAATAAAGGTAAAAATCATATATGTTGGTGGTGTTTTATTTGATATAAAAGAAAATGAATTATTATATAAATCTAATTTCAATCTCTATGAAATCATAATAGAGTTTGACAATTAGAAAATTATTAGAGGTTTTCGATAATAAAAAAATGAAAAATAAGTAGTAATATAAATATTTTGATTTTAAAAGTATTCGATTATAAATTAAAAATAGCCAAGGCGTGATATGTAAAGATTAGGAATTCCAAAATTACATGAAAATGATAATTATTTCGATACACTTTGTTGTAAATTGCATGTTTATTCACATTAATTAATTAAATTATTTCTTATTTATTAAAAAAAGTTTATTTACTATTTTTTCATTAACTAATTTTTTTTAATAATTATTTATTTTTAATAATTACTATTTTTATTAATTAATAATGACCATATGTGTATTTATTAATAGATATTTTTGCGACCTAATGACAAAAAACAATCTGAAAATGATGCTTAAGGCTTTTTTCTAATTTTAAAACAGTATTTTTTTCATAATGGTAATAAAATAAACCAAGGCGTTTTTTCGGAAAAACGCCTGTAAGTCAATCCGAAAAAACGCCTCCGGCGTTTTTCTAAACTGTTATTTTATAAATCAGTTTTTTTTATATAAGACGGCTCATAAAGTTTATAAAAATCTGATTTATAAAATATGTATATATTATAATATGAAGTAATTTTGGATCAAGGTCATTATTTTCCCCCTGAAGGCATCAATGTCATTATTTCCCCCTAAATTTTTTTTGTATTTATTTAAAAATGCTGTAACATAAATATATAAAATCTTATACAGACTAAAAAATAAATATCTGTACATAAATAATAATTATAAAAAAAATTACCTAAATTTTAATAAGTTAATTATTGAATTGAAAAAGGAAATTCTGTTGTTATAATAAAAACAAAATTCCTTTAAAAACATCTCCTTTTATTTGTCTTTACGCTTTTCTGTCTTTTTAATTCCAACTTAAGCTCATTGTTAAAAGATTCGATCCCCTATGTATTTGCTCTTGATATATGATTTATAAATTCATATTTATGACACACTGTATCATGCTCATATGTGTAATTTCTTAAACAACTTTATAACGGTGTTCATCCGTCCATATTATGCTATTAGGAGCCACTTGATTCATAATTATAGGAATGATCGTTTCCATTCTTTTATTAGGAATAATGGTCGCGAAGGCTCTAATTATTCTGCCTTCTATTTCCACAATGCATAAAGCATCTGTTTTATTAGATTGTGAACGACCGCGTGGCTTTTACATTTATAATTTAGCATCGTTTCATCAATTTGGACGATCTTCCCAGCACAACCTAATTTGTCGTTTCTAAAATCAACCTCGGGTATAAGCTCGACTATATTCTTTATAAATCTATCAATGAAGCGAGTTTTTTTTATTGAAGTGCAATTTAATGCAGTAGAGTGGAGCTCTGACAGCGTATTTTATTACGATCTTGAAAATATTTCGTTAATCTGCTGAGGAAAAAGAAAAGAATGTATTTAAACTTATGGATAAATATTTTTTGTAACTCTGGCAGTGTTTTTTTCAAACATATTTAGGATACTCCATCTTTATTCCGTAGGTATATGACTAAACTACACGAATTATTACAAAATTTGCAAAGTTTAGATTTCGGTAAAAAGCCCTCTTCAATTAAAAAATTAACGCACTTTTTAAAACTATAAGAATTTATAATTTATTCTAAATATTTTGAGTTAAGCATATGGGTCAATAATATTTTTTTTATAAATGTCATTATTATCCTCCCATGGAGGCAAAAAAACGACATTTTATTAATAATATTTATTTTTTATCAATGTCATTATTTCCCCCGGGGAAAAATAATGACATTGATCCTACGACTTTAAAATTGCAATACTGAATTAATCTGCTTCTTTTGTAATAAAGAATTGTCGTATTCTGTTAAAGAAGGACTAAAAACGCTTAAAAAGCATTTGGAAACAAAAATACATAAATAAAATAAAAATAGGTAGTTAAAAATGAAGAAGTTTGAGAATTTAACGTCGTTCAAAGTAATAATCAGACTTTTGATGAGGAACTTGTAGAAGCTTTTGCTGCTGTAAATATACATTTGTATAAGCTTCAAAACCCGGTTTAAAAGGTTTTTAGTAAAATATACAAATATGTCTATTCGGGATGAATCACTTTATCGAAAATTAATTGTGTCAGTCTATGAGAAAAAAGAGAAAATATTTTTCATATTCTAAAAAAAAGGACATTTATCTTTTATTTGATGAAACCACTGACATTTATAGTAAATTTGTTACAAATATCATGTCTGGTGTTTGTGATAGGTCTTCTCGCAAAAAAACCTATCTTATTAGAAAAGTTGGGCTATCAAAAAAATAGTGAAACTATTTTTCAAGAGATAATATACATAATAAGCGATATTTATGATGGAAAAATAGATTTTAATAGGCCTCGTTTAATTTTATCTGACGGCGCTCCTATGCTTTGAAGGTGGTTAAAGCATTAAAGCCCATTTTAATAAATTTCAAACACGTAACCTGTGTTGTTCATTTACTACACAGATTATGTGAAAAGGTAAGATATATATACCCTATTTCGAACTTAGTAAGTTTACAAATTAAACGAGCTCTCACGAAAAAAGAAAAAAATCAAAACATATTTACCCCATTTTAGGTCAGAAATTTTCAAAGTTTTATATTTTACAGGGTTATTAATTAATTATTAGAAATTTAGTAATTAATTATTAGAATATTTATTAATTAATTATTAGAAATTTATTAATTAATTACTAGAAAATCATTAATTAATTATTAGAAAATTATTAATTAATTATTGGAAAATTTTTAAAATTTGCCTCATAATGACAATGAATAAAAAAAGATTAGAAATACCAGATTTTAAAGATTTATGCAATTTAATCAGAAACAATATATATCAATCAGAAATTTCTACATCATTAAATATTACTTTAGCTTCTGTATATATTGGATTAATAAATTATATCAGATTAATTTTGACTTTGATAGGGTAGGCGAATGCATTAAATAGAAGGGTCAAAAAAAAATACCATAAGAATAGAGGTAGAGCTTGCAGATATTATATCAGGCGAATGCTCGCTAACACAGTTAGGAATGACAGAAAAAACTCAGAGAAAGGTGTATAGAATATTTTCAACTCAGTATTTCATTGCTTTTAGATGAAAAAACATATCGAGAAAGAGATTAGTCTGTATAGCAGATAAGAAAAACGACCCGGCTACAATTTAATCTCACATAAATTATTTTTAAATATAGGAAATATGATGTTCATAGCGAAATTATTGATTAGCCTTGCAATAGCCTAATTCCTACTGAGTTTTTTTTTCAAAAAAAATTGCAATGAATTTATTAATGTGTGGCAATATAATTATAATGAATAATGTTAGTTTTTACAAAACAACAGATGTTAAGTCTTTTTTTAAGAAAAAATAACGTAAATTTTATTTTTTTCCAGTATATTCTCCTGAATTAAATCAGATAGAAGAAGTATTTAGTAGTATTAAATCATTTTACTATAATTTACAACGCCCTAATATTTTTTTAAATAAAAATAAATATTGAACAGGTTTTAAGCGACTGGAGATTGAATTTTACAACTTTTAAAAGGTTTTATTTCTATATGAGATATTTTCTCGATAGTGAGCTTCAAGAGAGCCTTTTTAATTAATGTTCAGGGTAATTTTTTTCATTTAAATATTATTTTTCAATATTAATATTTTTTACTTCTTTCAATATTCATTATTTTTTATTGTAAAAATTAAAAATCTTTATATTAAAATTATTTGAAAGATCAAAAACTTGTTTGTTTTAGATAAAATAATGTCGTGAACAACGACATTTGTTATTAATCAAAAAATGCAATTCATATGGAAAACCCACTGATAAAAAAAACAATAATTGAACAACTTAATTTAATCAAAACAATTAAGAAACATACCCTCGTTACCTCTCTTTCCCTATAAAATAAATTATAAAAACAACAAATGGCGTATACCCATGTTCCCGTCTCACAAAGATGATACCTTCGAATCGAAGAAGAAGAAGAAGAAGAACGTTAATAAATTATTTCAATCACTTTCTTTGTATAATCAACTTCTCATTTATGGTCGTGTCGTGTCAGGGCACGTCAATAAGATAAACGAGGTCCTTCATATATAGTTTTTTTCTTAGATAATTTTATAAAATTTAAAGTATTATTAATTATAAAATTCCAAAATAAATTTTAAAAATTTACTAATAATTAATTAATAAATTACCTATAATTAATTAACAAATTTTCTAATAATTAATTAATAAATTTCTAATAAATAATTAATAAAGATTCTAATAATTAGTTAATAAATTTCTAACAATTAATTAATTAATAAATTTCTAATAATTAATTAATAAATTTCAACAATTATTTAATAAATTTTCTAATAATTAATTAATAAATTTCTAATAATTAGTTAATAACCCTGTAACACAATATGGAAGTTAGATTTCTTTTTTATCAGCGATATTTCAAAAATATGATATATATAAATCTTTTTTAATAGATCTAGCATCGAAGAATAATGAATATGCTGCCATCGTTTATTCATTTGAAGACAACTGTTTCATTCAAGAGCTTTCAGAAATTCGAAAATTAGCATTTGTTGTTGATTGTAACACTAAATTGGAAAAAAATAATTTGACTTCTAAGCAACAAATTGATATTTTAAGAAATGTAATGGAAAAGTTAGAAAATCAAAAATTAATAGATAAACTCTCCCCATTAATCAACAAAAACCCCGATCTCATTTTTTTTATAATTTAAATGAATTACTTATAGTGAAAAAGACAAGGTTTATCTTTTTGTCCCCCTTACTACTGTACAAGTTAACGTTGTTCTAGAAAAATGGTTTGTATTCTTGATGATTTAAGGTGATGAATGACAATTAAGATGCAATAAATGTTATGCTTTCTATAATTAAATAAAGATTAATTATATAATTTTATAGAAAACTAATTTTACAAATATATTTAGAATTTTCTAGCGATTTATAAACAGAAAAATTCATTAAAAAATCTGATAAAAAATAGCAGTATATACAAGACATTAATGTTTTAAGAATATTTTAAATACTTAATTTTGCTTGTGTTTTTAAATATTTATAAATGTTGTACTAATACCTTTTATACTAGATATATAAGCCAGTAGACTAGAGTCTATGTCAATTTGTTTGATAATACTCTTCGAAAACATTTTTTTGTGTGTTTCTTTATTCATGTTTTAATAACATTTTTAAGCGGTTTTTTTTTAATTTTCAAAAGCAGTTTTTCAGCGGATTTTTTTAATTAAAAAATGCGGATTTTTCAACAGATTTTTGGAGCTTGGCTCTTATTTTTCCCTTAAATTAAACCGATATCTTTTTTTCCCTTTAAAAAATCATTTTTCTAAAAATTAATTTCATTGTAATAATTAATAATTATATAATAAATAACTAATAATTATGTA
>SDVU01000349.1:0-14575 GCA_016256075.1 Dictyocoela muelleri | reverse complement strand
TGACGTCAGCGGGATTCGAACCACGATACTTAAATTTTACATTCAAGAGTGTTAACCACTGAGCTATCTGGCCTTTAATTTTTTTATGAAAAAAAAAATATGAACGTCAAAAAATTTTTGATTTTTTGTCGTGTATATTTCCCTTTTAAGAACGAAAAAATTTTAAAGACTCGATTTTCATTAAAATCGGCGAGATCATTTCAAAAGCATATTTTTTTTATCATTTTTTGATTACTTATTTGGGTATAATAATAGGTCCGTGGAGGTAAAAAAAGTTTTGTCGACATAACTATTTTTTATTTTTATATTCATGATGAAGCCCATAAAAAAATAAATAAAATGATACTTAATTAAATTTTTATATTAATATTAATAAAAGACGCTATATATTTTCTCCAATAATTTGATATCACATGGAATATTTGGATCAAGTAAATTATCTCCCCCTGTTAAGGGAGATAATTTACTTGATAAAAAAATATTTTTATTAACCCTACAAAATGAAAAGAGAAAAGATTTTCGAAACTGTCGTTTTGATAATGATGACAGCATCAAAAACAAATGTTATACGTAAACTTCTTGTATTGGGAGATTTACGTTCTAAAGAGTCGATTTCTAGCTGCAAAAAAGATATGGGTTTAAAAGAAATAACAGAACACATTGATGGTCAGGCGTGGGTGTGTAATAATTATCATTGTGGTGATTATAAAAACACTATATCTATTAGACAATGATCAATATTTGCTAATTTTAGATTGTCTTTGTAATATATGTTTCTTTTTATTTACTGCTGGTCTTCGTCAAAAAACATAGCGGATGTGTGTAAAGACTTTTCGGTATTAAAACCGACACTTATTAAAATATATGATTTACTGCGTACTGTGTTACAAAGTATTTAGAAATAGAACACTTCGACTAGGAGGACCGAGAATAATATGCCAAATTGATAAATCTATGTTTGTTCATAAAATGAAACATAATAGAGGCCGCCTCCCTCGTGCACAGGTATGGGTTTTCGGCATTGTAAACACCAGTAAATTCTCATTGGTAGGGTATATGCAAATAGTGACTGATAGATCTGCTACAAAACTATTGCCTATCATTCGTAGAGTTTGTAGACCAGAGACAATTATTCATTATGACATGTAGGCTGGGTATAGAGAACTCACAAACCAAACAGGGCTTGATCATTTCACAGTAGACCATAAGCTAAATTTTGTCAACCCAGAAACGGGAGTACATACGCAGCACATCAAATCTTTTTTAAATGTGCAAAAACTTAAAATAAAGGAAATGAAAGGAGTCAGGTCAGCAAAGCTAGGCGAATATCACAATGAATTCAATCGAAAAAGTCTAAACAGAGAGCGAGAATTTGAAAATATTTTGAAATTACTAAAAGTGGACAATTAATAAAAATATTAAGTATTTTTTTATTGTATTGTTAAAATTATCTTACCAACAGAAACGGTGAAATGTATTTTACTTAATCTTTCTAAGAGGAAGATAATTGACTCGATATTTTTCAAAGAAGATAATTTAATTGATCTCTTCAGGGGGAATAATTTACTTGATCCGAATATTATGGGTCTGAAAGATCTGTTTAAAATAAACTTAAAAGGTGGTATTCTATTGTTTTTTATTTTTATTTACCTCAATGGACAACAATAGGATGATAAAAAATGATCAAAAATTTGTTTTTTAAAAGATATTGTCGTGATAATTTCAGAATTTCAGTTTATAGTAAGAAAATATTTTTATTTTTTTGTTAAAATATCTTTTCCTAGAATATCATTTTGATTTAAAAAATCATCTCAGTTGTATTTTTTGTCTAAAAATCACCCGAGAATTTTAAAAATATAAAAAAAATAATTTAAACCTATAGAATTTTTAATAGAGCTGCTATTTATGTGTAATTTTAAATTTTAAAAAAATTTACAAAATAATAGTGCTTATATTTCTAGTATTCATTTGGATCTAAATTTTTTATTGTTGGCTCTCTAGAATGTAGTACAAAAGCAATTTATGTTATTTTAAGAATATATAAAAACAAACAGAAGTCAATCTTTCATATTTTACAGGTTTCGTTAAAAAAGGCAATCTTTCGCATGACAATAATTACATTTGTATCACATTATAGAGTAATTACAAGAAAGATAATAGACTTAAGTGAATAATATAAATATTTAGCACTTATTATTTTGTAAGTTTTTTTAAAAGACAAAATTACACATAACTAGCAGCTCAATTAAAAAATCTATTTGTTAAAATTATATTTTTTATGATTAAAATTCTCAGGTGATTTTTCGTCATAAAATCACCTGAGTTGATTTTTGAACCCAGCCTGATAATAGCGGCAATTCATTATATAATAAGAAAATATATTTATTTTTTTATTAAAAGTTCTTTTCATAAAATATAAATATACGAAGGTTATATTCTAAAGACTCGACATCGACGAATATCACCTATATATCATTTAAAAAGCATACTTTTTATCATTTTCTTGGCAACCTTTTCACGGTCCTAAGTCTAGATCAGTTGGAGCTCTGTGCCGTTTTTTATTTTATTTATGTGGTTTGTAAGAGGTTTTATAGAAATATATCTCATTTTTTAAACTAATTAAAAAGAAACTGATTATATTACTTTTTCGAAAATCCCAAACAATTCGCGATTACAGTAAACAATTTTTTTAAAAAACTATTAATTTTCATTTATAAATTATTCTGCAAATTTTTACAATTTTTTCATAGGTTCAAGAAGTAAAAATGAGAAAAAAGGTATATATATATTTCTAGCTAGTAGGGTTACGCATAAACCTTAAATTTAAATACTTATATGTAATAGAAAACTTTATTTCAGTACTAAATAATAAAAAATATAAAAAAATTGTATAAACTTTCCTTACGCACCCACTTCTCAAAATATTAAAAACTACTATATATGACCATATCAAGCCAATTTAAAATATTTTTTAGAAAATCGTAGATACATGTTAAAGAGATCAATAATAATAAGCCGATATTATTGAGTTTATAATGAAGACTGATTTTTACAACATGTATATAATACTTATAGAGTTATTTTTATTTTAACGCGCCATGGTCATATTGCGTAGTTTACAACATTTTTTAGAGGGTATATATAAAGAAGAATACTTATATGTTTAAATTATGCAATTTATATGTAAATGTATACCCATATGGAATAAACGAAAACAATAAGAGCTTAAAATGACTTTTTCTTTTAAAATATGTTAGGTATATTATATGTTCTAAATTAAGAAATTTCGTTAAATAAAAAACTATTTTTTCCTGGAAATCTCGATTCCAAAATTATAAACATATATACAACACATACTTTATTTAATAGTTTTTTGAGTCGCTTTAAACTTTTTAATAGCCTTTGTTTATTTCATATTGGCCACGGTTAACTTTTACAGTAATAAATATCATAAATTAAATATATAAGAATTCTTCCTTACATATCATCTTTTATAATAATATTGTAAACTACGCAAAAAAGCATTAGCGAAGATAAATAAAATTTTGTATTATCTTTTATTACAAATACGAGATAAGATTCTAATATAACCCGAATTACCGAGTTTTGTAGATTTTAGGCATAGCTAAAAATTTACTAAACAAATAATAAGGGCCCGTATTAATAACTGATTGCAGAATGCGTTAATAATAAGATATAAACAAAATTTTATTTATCTTTGCTAATGTTTTATTGCATAGTTTACAATATTTTTATAAGAGGATCTGTAAGGCTAAATGGTAAGAGAAAATTAATTTATATTATAAAACGAAAAATGTCTTATTTTCTTTATTATATTATTACTCTCAAAATATATCTTTTAATCCAGAGATTTGGCAGAAATTAGAAGGTAAATTTATTATAAATAATACATCTACCCATTCTAAAAATTTTATCACATCTCAATTATAATTACGCGGATTTAAAAGTTTATTTTTCTCAAAAGTATTTTCAATTATCATTTTTATAAAATTATCTCGAAATATTTGTAGCGAATCTATAAATCTAGAAATATAATCAAAATACTTCGACATAATAAACAATCATCAATAGAAAGAGATTCTTTTTATACTATTCTTTTAAAAAAATCGTAACCTATGGTAATTTAAGTGCTTTTTAATTTTTTTATAATACTTTATAAAACAATATACGTGATTAATATGAATTTAATGGCATCATAAGGAGCTTCTTTTTCGATCTATTTTTTTGTTTGTAAGTTATCATTACTTGAAAGAACTAATATAAATAAAATCGGCGATTTAAGTATATTTATATAAAAATACGGAGTATGTTAGGTTTTATGTCGTCTTTTTAAAATTTTACATCTATAAAGTAAAGATAAAACCTAACTAGAGCCATTTTTAAATATTAAAAACACTTGAAAGAAGATTAAAATATTTTATACCATTATGATTTATATAAAAGTGTAACGTATACAAAAAAATTTTTGGGGTTATAAATGTATAATAAAAGAGAAAATCACGAATGAATACTGAAGTTCGACAGAAACTCTATATAATTCTATTTAAAACGTTATAAGAAAATTAAATGTCTTGATATCTAAAAATCGCAGTATAAAGACAATTTTGTAATTAAATAGTAAATAATATTATTTCTCGTATTGCATGCTTTTAATGTAATATTAACAAAAATAAATGTTAAATAAAATTAGTTTAGCAAGAATATCGGAATTTAACACTTTTGAATGCATATTTAAGTATAGTGGTTCGATTCTGCTGACGTATCTATATTATAAATGTCGTCGCAAATCATATCCCAAGCCAGATCGGGAACTAAAAACTTTTCATAAATTCATCTTTACATTAAGACTTGCATAAAAAAATTAAAAATTCACACTCCTTAATTACTTCTAAAATTTATAAGGGTCAGTTACAAAAAATTCTCACATACTTTTCGAGGAGTTGTTTTCTAACGCTTTTGGATTGAAATCAACAAAATATAATTATGGAAAAGGGGGATGAAAGACTAAAAAAATAAAATATTAAAAACTTAAAAATTAAAATATTTTAATTTTTTCGATTAGGAAATTAATATGTTTTATTTAAAAAAAATCATTTATATTTTAGTGACTTTTAAATTCTCTTTTCTTTTAAATAGTTAGTAAATGCCAATTAATAACTTATTTAATAGATTTACAAACGTTTTAAATTTTGGACTATTTAAAAATTTATTTTGTTTTAATTGAATAAAAAAACTGCTGATTGTCAGAAAGTGGCGAAAATGCGACTACATTAGGCTAATTTTAGTAAACGGGCGACTAGGTTGAAGTATTTGTGTTAGGGCTTATTATAGGTGGGTGTTGACAAAAGTGTAGGGTTAGATCTTTGATTGGTGTCAATCGGAGTCTTTGCCAATCTGGGGTTCTACAATAAATAATAGGTGAATGACATTTTTCGAACAAAACCATAGAAATTAAGTAGTAATATACAGTTGTTCCTAAGTGATAATAGCTGTTAAGACTTGGTATAATATGACAATATATCAGAGGAGATTCTCTTAAGTGTGTAAATGATTGTGGCGATGTATCACGCCAAAAAAGTAGTTTAAAATAAAAATTATGAAAACTTACAATTACCTTACTTGCTGAGTCGTTGATAAAATGAAGATCATGTATAAAGCAGGGATTCTACTATATAAAGTGACTCATATTTTAAATACTAAGAACTGAAGATCACTGCTTCAAGGTATGAGTCAGCTCTTCGGGTTAGCAGCTATGGATGTAGTCGACATTTTTTATATTAATTAATAATGTTTCAAATATAAAAATTTCAAATGTTAATATTTTTTACGTAAACAATTACGAAAAATTAATAGTAGTGAAATTCTTTTCTCTAGATATAATAAGTGTGTGATGCATATATAACTGTCTAATAAAAGCAAAAAGAATTATGAATCTATACAATTACAGATATATAGATATATATACTGTAGTTTTTAGGATTATTGCTCATACGCCTATTAAAATAACATTTTAGTAAGAAGAGTAGATAATAGACAACCAAATACACTCACTTCAGTTATTGAATAAGAAAAAATTTTAATGATATTTTGTAAAAATTTAAATACATCCTATCATCATCATCTTAAAATTAGAGAGTAGATATAGGGTTGTAAACCATTTATAGATTTTAAGGATCCTGATTGTACACACACAAATAACATAATAAAATTTAATAGGATACGCAGAAACTGTTTTGGCAAATTAACATAGTGTTAAAAGCGAAGAAATCAGGAAAGAATTAAGTAATTAATACTAGACATGTACGACAATACTCTTCTATTTTTTTTAGACGGATAACACGCCAAGATAAATTTGTATTGAATTTTTAGTCTCCGGAGATTAAGAAACCGCCCCTTTTTTTCAAAAAATCGCCATCTGTAAGAGGAAAATTTGTAATTTTCATTTAAAAAAGCGAAAACGCAAGTTATATATAGTTATAGTTTTAATAAATTTTTATCGGCTAAATATAGAAGTTTTAAAAAAAATTGCAAAACAGAAAAATAAAAAAAACTTCAAAATTTCGACTAAAAAAATTTATTAAGACTATAAATATATATAACTTGCAATTAGATTTTATTTAATGAGAAAATAAATTTTTTTCATACAGATAGAATTTTCTAAAAAAGAAGAAAAAATCGACTAACTCCTTAGAGAACCAAATTTTGTAATAGACAGAAAAAAGGAAAATGATTAAAATTATATTTTTTTTATTTTAAATACTTAATAAAAATTTAATTTAATTATTTTATGAATTATCTTTAAATAATATTTTTTTATAATAGATCATATAAATTAAAAATATTTTAAACTACTATTTATTTATTACATTCATCTTCATTAAAATTAGTGGCATATCATCTTCCTTATTAAATTCAAAAAAAAACGATTTGGTTCTTTTCTTTAAAATCCGTATTCATTTTGGAATATTTGGCTGTACTTTATGCATATGTCTTCTCAACTTATACATGCCATGTTTCTACACTATCCGTTTCCCAGGGTAAAATAAAAAAATTATTCAATCAAAACAGACCCTGTTTTTAGCGTAAAAAATGGATCTGTTTGAATTTCGTTTAAATTGCTAGAATCGATAAAATTGTTTTCAAAATATTGAAAAAGAGCTTTGATATTATCAATAGCATCAATATTAAATATTAATTTTTTATGATTGTTTAATTTTTCTGCGGATTTTTGTAGTAATAAATGCCATTAATAATATGTCTCGCGCGCAGAGCGGGAAACATGCAAAACGCGAGAAATATGCGAAACGCGAGACATATGCAAAACGCGATACATATGAAAACGCCATACCAATGCCTAACGCGAGACATTTTATAATTTTTTATATTTATATTTTTGATTTATATTTTATATTTATATCTTTTATTATATTATATGTTTTTTTTTAACTTTGCAATAATTTTCTAATTTTAGCAGCATCAAGGAGACCCAAACCCAGATATTTCTAGCTAATATAAATGTTGTTTACCTCTCAACATAAATCCCTATATATTTTTCTTATTATATATATATTATTTTTAATTTTGCAATAATTTTTATTTTTTTAGCATAAGAGACTCGAACCCATACAGTTTAAATTGATATAATTTTGTTAACCTCTCGAATAAAGTATACAAATAATAAATTTTAAGTATATATATATGTATGAACTTGTATTATATTTTATTAATAAAACTTTATTAAATTTAAATAAATAAATCAATATTCAAATTAACATTGTCATTTGAAATAATTTTACATCAATTATTTTCTTTTTAGTTTTATTTAAACTTTATCCATTCAAACTTTATCCATTTAAACTTATGATTTTTTCGAGAATACTTCATTTATAAGAATCCTACACACAACATTAACCTATTTTAAATAAATAACAATTTATTTATCTATACATTAATAATAAATAATTACTATTAATCTACAGTTTTCTAAAAATTTATTTTCAATTAATTTATTAATTAAATATGCTTTGTTTTAAAGTTATTAGGTTATTCAGCGAGTGGTTAGTAACATTTGTATCAGCATGGAATATCTGGGTTCGAGTCTAGTTGATGCCGAAAATATTGTTAATTATTGCAAAATTAAAAAAATATCAACTATACTAAAAAAATATAAATATATAATATTCATATAAATATAAAATATAAATATAAAAAATATAAAATGTCTCGCGTTGGAAATATGTCACGCGCTGCACGTGTGACATAATAGTTTTAGAATTTTTTTTTAAAAAAATATCTGTTTTATAAAATTTTATAAATTAATATTTTTGAATATGTCGCCAAATACTTTGTCTAAAGTAAAAATAGCAGAAATATTTTTAACATTTGAAAATATTTATTGCTTAATTGGCTAGTCATTTTTCAAAATCTGTATTTATAAATTCAAGATTATTTTTTTTATATAAACGTTGATTATGCAAATTTGGCGGGGGAATTTGTGTGGTTTTGAAAAATATAGAGGGTTCTTATCAATTTTGGGAAAATGAAATTAAAACTTTTTTAAATTAAATAAATCAATACAAAAATAATTTAATCAAAAATAATTTAATTAAAAAATTTAATTTAAAATAATTACCAGTAGCGTCGATTTTTTAGTCACCTTTTAAATAATGGGATAAAAATATCGTAAAAAGTCGAAAAAATCGACATATTTTGTATAAACATAAAATTCCGTTTTTTTATGCTTATTTATTTTTTTATATAAATACGATTTTCTTTTATATATATATATGCTCAAATATCTCTAATAATCTAATACTACGAATCTAGACTTTATTTAAGATATTTTAATTGGAATGTTATTTTTTTTCGAGATATTAGCATAAATTTTTTAACACTTCATCAAAATTTGCTTAGTTATAAAATTTAGATGAATATTTAATACATATTTTAAATATACATAGTGTCTATAGAATATTTTTGTTTCAATGTGGATATAGAGACATTCTATTTGTTTAACTGTATTTTCCATAATATTAGTCTTGTTCTTTCGATAAACAGTATATAATAACTTACATTAAAAGCTTTCTTAACTTATATAAAAACATTTGATAAATACTTTTCTGAATAATCACTTCATGATTGATATCATTAATGCGCATTCGTAATTTAAAAATTAATTAAACTCTTTTAAGGAATTGATATTACCTGAATATAACAATTATATTAGAGATGTAGTACGCGTAGAATTTATAATTGAATTCCAGAATGATTTTTCATCTTAAGTCCTTAAAATTATCCAGGATAAGTAGAATAGTTAGATTTTTATTTTTTTTATCTTCACACTTTGTGTTTTGTGATATTAACAGAAAAGATAGATGTCATCCAAGACCTTTGTTAGTTATATAAGATAAATTAAGGACACCGAATTCAAATTTCTATTTGCTCGGAGTTTCTTTGATTTTATTATTTACTGACTTTAACTTCTCACAAAGGATACTAACACCGGGCATTTAAAAAAATCTTGCTTCATATTTTTTACTGTCTATTTTATTGTATAAAAAATAATTGATCATGTAAAACTTAAGGGTTTTCATAATTTTGGTGTTTTTTAAAAATTTTTTTTTTGGGGGGGGGATATAAATAAACAACAATTTGAAGTAAATAAATATATTTAAAATAAATTTGAATCAAAAATAATTTAATTAAAATATTTAATTTAAAAATAATTTTATAAATTCATTTAAAAATTATTTAATTAAATAAATTAATTTGAAAATAATTAATTAAAAAATAATTGATTTTTTATAAATAAATTAATAAAAAAAATAAGATATATATTACTTGCATGTGTTTTTAAGCAAATTATAAGTAAAAAATGACTAAAATCAAGAGGGTGCAAAATTAATTTACATCATTACGCTTTTTGAATTAAGGAATACAATTGAAAGCATTGTTATGGGTTATTACTATTCTAAGGCTTCTCCTTCTTATTATAGGTATCAATTATATTCGAATTATCCTATAACCACGCGCAATAATTTATAAAATCTTTTTTTAATTAATTTATTTATTTAATATTGATTTTATTACTTATTTTTAAATAAAATTTTTTAATTATTTTTAAATTAAATTATTAAATTATTTTTAAATTAACTTAAATAATTAAATTAATTAATTAAATTATTTAATTAAATTATTTTTGATTTAAATTATTTTTAAATAAATTTATTTAATTTAAATTGTTGTTTATTAATATTTACTAAAAAATTTTTATTTAACCCACAAATTTTCCTAAATCCTCAAAATTTTTCCAAAAACTCCAAATTTAATTTAAAAAAACTCGCAACGTTTCATTAAAACAAAGAATATATTTACCATACCCATATTTTATGTATATTCTCGTTTCGTCTATATTCAAGACTTCATTTTTATATAATCACACTAGCGTTTAAATAATTCCGATTAGAAGATGACTATCATGGTTAATCAGCTCTTTCTGCTTCGCCATTTTATCTAAAAAAAACAAAAAAACTAGAAAAATTTTACAAAAAATTGCCGTTTTATAGCACTATATCTTCATAAAAGCCCACATTTTTTTTGAAAAATATAACTATGACGAATCTTCTGGTTATTTATTCGCATTTTATCTTTTATCATATGATTTCATGAATTTCTAAATATATATTTTTAGTACGCGACAAATTCAGAATAAATTTATTAAATTTCCGCGATAATCAATATCTATTAAATAATTTATATTTATAATAAGAACGGGTGTTTAAACAGACTAGGTAATATTATACATTTTGACTAACTTTTTCATCATATATACCTGCTATTTATTCATTCGCAAGGCTCCTTTACTTTTGAGCCTACACCAAGGGTCCCTCTTTAATGTAAAAATTAAATAATTTTTTACTAATAAACTAAATAAAAATTTAAAAATTTAAAAAATATATAGTTTAATAATTTTTAAATTGAAATTTTTTATTTAAATAGTAATTTTAAAATTCAAACATACAAATATTTAAATTCAGAGGAACATTCCCTTTAAAATCTTCTCTTAAACGTATATTCATTAATACATACACCATTGTTACATCGTTTAACACATTTTTCTTTTCTCATTGTACATTTAAGGTGTGACCAAAAGGACTCAATGTCATTTATATGTTCACCTCTTTTGTTAACGAATCCTTGATTATGAATCACGATTTTTGATTAAAAAAAAAAATCTCGATTACTTCAGGATAAGATAGATACCTATCTGTGTAAAATTTATCTCCCTGTTAAATTTTGTTTTTAAAAAATTTATCAAAGTTTCTGCCTTTCAATTTTTTACTCTTTTTAAGAAAAAATTTCGCTTATTATTCACATCAATTTCGCCAAAAATCCATACTGTTCCTGTGTTTTATCAACCTCAGTAGTTGGTGTTCTAATAGTTTATCGCCTAAAAGTTACGGTGTGATCAGCCTGGACTTCTTTCCCTAAAAGAATAGGCATTATCACAATATTTCTTATAAACATCTCGCAGCTCTTTTTTAATTTTGAAAATTGTTTTTGAAGACGAATTATACCAGATATAGATTGTTCATAAGTCAATTGGTCATTAAAAGGTACATTATATGTATATATTTATTAAGAAGAAGATTCGTATGATTCAATGTCACCCTTTATTGACATAATTTTGTAGAACACCTATATTCAATTTTTTGGTGCCATGTGATGTGAAAATCCGAAATTTAGTTATTCTATTGCATTACTGCAAATTATACTCTCCTTTACAAATTATTTTTAATTAAAAAATTAAAAGTTTCATTTGTGTTAATAAAAATTTTATTAATGAAATTTAAATTCAATAGGGTCACTTTTAAAAATATTTATTAAAAAAATTTTGCTTAACTTTGAGTCTGAGCCTACAAATTGTAGGCTCAAAAGTAAAGAAGCTTTCATTCCGAAATCTTTTGATCACCAATAAGGTTATTATTTTAAAATTTCTTGTATTGAGATCAGAAAGAATTTATTGTAAAATATTTTTAAATAATATTTGATTTTTAAATAAACGTATGTATTTTCTAAAAAATAAATGGGATCTAAAAAATCGACAAGATTGAAATTTTCATGTTCTTAAATATTAAAAAGGTATTATTTACACTTTAATTAGTTATAAAAAGTGTTTATATTATATTTACTTTACGTTTTTACAATATTTATAGCGTATAAAAGTACTCGGCTTTATTTTTTGCTCTTGATCAAACAAAAACGACGACTACAGTTTATAAATAATTTAATTTTAAAAATTATTTGATAATTAAATAATTTAAACTAAAATATTATTTTATAATGAAATAAATTAATTTAAAATAACAGGGTATGAATTATTACACATGGTTTAAATCAAATTCATAAATAGTCGATTTCTACAGCAACAAAAAGACGTAGAAATTATTTTTCAAAATTACGCATCTTTAAATAAGGAATATAATGTTAACATTTGTAACAGTGCACTATTATAATATAATATTAATGGCAAAAATGAATTTAAACGTTACTATTTTGCTCACTGCAGAATTTTAGCAATAAAAATATCATAGCTCTTGTATGATGTAGGTTGTCCATTAAATATATTCTTTAGAATAATTTTTTCTTTTATCTAAGAGTTATAAATCAAAGAAGCGGCTAATGAATTGGATATTATTAGCAAATATTTCATAAAAAGTATTTCACCTGCTACGAACAAAAAAAAATGTCTTATTAATTTCACATTTTTTATTTAGGCGTTGAAATAATTGTTGAAATGAATGGTCCTCTTATTTATCGCCGTAAATATAACAGAAAGCGTAATGTCGAACAGCAAGGGCATTTCAGAGCAATTAAACAAAATACGGGGAAATTTTTTATAAAAAAATTGAAGATAGATCAAAAGCTGTTCTTGGAAGTGTTATAGCTTAAGCAATTAGTGATAACTATATAATATTTTCTGATGTGTGGCGCTCTATAAATCTTTTTTTAGATAATCCTCAGTATAATCATTGTACTGTGTACCATACTAAGATATTTGTGGATGAAGAGACTGTTTCCACAATCAATCCTTTAAAATTTAGGATCTCGATTAAAAATAGTTTTACGTCCAAATACAAAAATAGACATGAAGATTTTTAATTATACTTTTCAGAGTTAGTATTTCGACTAAATCACTAAAAAATACAAAATATGAATTATTTGAAAAATAATTAAATAATTTTTAAATAAAGTTATTCGATTTTTTTTAAATTAATTTATTTTATTAATTATTTTTAAATTAAATTATTTAAATAATTTATTTTAAATTAAATTATTTAATTAAATTATTTTTGATTAAATTATTTTTAAATTAAATAGGATAATTAAATTATTTTAAATTAAATAATTTAATTAAATTACTTTTGATTAAATTATTTATGTATTGATATATTCAATTTAATAATGTTTTTTTTATATTTTCCTAAAATTTTCCTAACACCCAAAATTTTTATAAAACCCACAAATTTCTGCAAAACCTCCAAATTTTACATCGTCAATTTTACACTTCTAAAAAAAAGCTTCATATTGTATTCGTGTTTTCCCACTAATTAAAATATAACAATAGAAAACACAAAATTTAAATGGGTACTCGTGATAGTAAAAGCTGCTAAAATAGACGTATTAAAGATATAATAGAGCCATCAATATAAAATTAATAGACTTTTTTAGATCCCCTTTCAATTTAAATTCGTAAATAAAGATAATAAATCTATCATCATTTGTGGAAGTATCAATTTAAAAAAACCACTAGTCAATCTATCAAACTTTGAAAGTCGTAATAGCGAGGAAGATATTTGAGAAATAAACCATTATTTATTTCTGTCTCTGGTCACGATATCTCTCTAAGATTCAAAAGTTTGTAAAACATCAATAATTTCGCGATTGCCTTTTTTTTAGTACTTCAACATTATTTAACACATTTTGTGTTGTAGCATTAGAAGATTTATCTATTGTTCTGATTTTATGCATTTTTTACTAACATAGTTGATTATTCGATGTGCATCATGATTATGAGAAAATAAAGATATTACTAAAAATCTTTAATATTAAAGACATCTTGCATCTTCGGCTTTAACATCATTACTATACTTCTCCTATATCATAAAGTTGGCTGCTCGAAATATAACCGAAGGCATTTTTTCTGTTTTTTTTCGGCATTTTCCTAAAAAAATGCTGAAAAATTCTTGATATTTAATGCCAATGATTTGATATTAAAAATAATTTTTAAAAATATTTTGATAAATTTTAATAGTATTTATAATACAGCCCTTTTCAGTTTTATAGACTCGATTTTTCAGTTTTATAGACCCATTTTTTCAATTTTATAGACCCTTTTTTACAGTTTTATAGACTCTTTTTTTCAGTTTTATAGACACTTTTTTTCAGTTTTATAGACACTTTTTTTCAGTTTCTTAAAAAAAATTTTTTTTAAAAAAAATAGTCATTATCCCCTACATGAATTTTTATAACAACGAAGAAGATGAAAATTTTA
>SDVU01000348.1:0-14600 GCA_016256075.1 Dictyocoela muelleri | reverse complement strand
CTAATCTTTCGTATTCACAGATAAAGTGCATGATTTCAACTATGAGTAATGAAACAGTTTTTAATGCCAGAAAAAAAAATAAGAGAAATATTTAAAAAAATCAATGCAAGAAACAAATTTTTTGAGTGGAATAGGCCGGTCGGTAGAAGAAGATGAAACTGTCATTTCGAGAAGGGGGGGTATGGGGGGGTAATTAGAAATCCAAATAAATTAGATAATCAATTTAAATATACGATTTGTATTTTAGGCGCGATTTATGATTCGGAAAATAATAATTTTATTATAAAACGCGTTCAAAATAGACAGAAAGAGACAATTACGAAGACGCTCGACGAATTAATAGGCGTTAGTTTTGTATTATTCACTGACGGACATCCTTCATATCCCGATGTTTGTGATAATCGGGGTTTAAAGCATAAATTTGTTAATTATTCTGAAGGTTTTATTAATGATTATGATGTTCATACAAATAATATTGAATGATTTTGGTCTTACTTAAAGGGTTAGATGCTAAAACAACACGGAATAAAAAGAGAAAATATCGATATTTGGCAAGAGGAATTTAGTTTTAGAAAAAGATTTTTGAAAAATTATGATTCTAAATCAGTTTCAAAAATATTTACAATAATCATAAAAGAAATTTTTAATTATTTTTTTTAATTTAAAATAAAATAAATTAGTTTCGATGTTTTAAAATTATTTTTATATTTAGTTGGGGTTAAATAATTTTTGTAATTTTTTTATTTGATTTTTATTTTTTAAAAATTGAGTTAAAAGGTAGCTACCTTGGGTGTAAACTGTTTTCCGAACAAGCCCCCAAAATATTATCTAATAATACTAAAAGCATATAGGTAAGTTTTTTAATTTGGAAAAGATTGATTTTCTATCTTAAAATGACTAACACGATGTAAGCGTGCTAAAAAAAACCCTAATTCTTGAAATATGGAATGAAAAAGATTATAAATAAAATAATATTTATAATATTAAGAATATAAGTCTTTAATTAGTAACAAATTGTATTATGTTTGTTAACATTAAAAACTTCTATACAAAGTTTTTTTGCAACTCTTATCTATAGATATCATGTTATATATATGTAATTCTAATTTTATATGCTATTCCTTAGCAAAATGTTAATTAAAATTCAAAAAATTCTGATTTAAAATTTTATGAGAATAAGAATGAATCGGCTTTGTATTCTTTTAGAACAATTATTTTCTAAAGAAACAAAGTATTCACATAAAATAATCGAATTAGTACAGTTCTTAGTCGTTTTAAAGTAATTTATCACAATTAAATATATTATACTTTTACATAGTTATCCTAATACAAAATAGAAAAAATTACCAAATAATAGCAAAATAATTTTTTTTAAGAAAAAAAAAACAAAAATTTTAATAAATATCTGTTTTATAATAATTTTTCAAGATGAAAAGTGGAAGCAAAAAAAATCTCTGAAGTTATTCATTTTATAAGTTTAGAAAATTTTATGATCAAAATATATAATAAATAATAATTATATATTATCTTACATGTTGACAACATCCATAGCTGCCAACCCGGAGAGCTTTTCATACCTTGGATCTGCGACCTGCGGTTCTTGGTGTTCCTATAATACGTAACTTCCTAAGCAAACCCAGAAGTTTAGCTGTATACGCGATTTTCGTTTTATATATGACTCGGCAGGAACAGGTAATTAGTAGCTTTTCATGAATTTTTATTTTTCACTACTTTTTTGCCTATATCTGTCGCCGAACTCTTCCCTACACCTAGGAGAGTACCTTCTGCCTCATTGTCATATTAGACCAAGTCTTAATC
Source organism: Dictyocoela muelleri (assembly GCA_016256075.1). Taxonomy (NCBI): domain Eukaryota; kingdom Fungi; phylum Microsporidia; genus Dictyocoela; species Dictyocoela muelleri. The sequence goes on along the minus strand of SDVU01000348.1, from coordinate 12,782 downwards.
AGCAATACCACACTGGAACAATTGTATATTATACTATAATTATATAGTTATAGTTATATGTAACAATGTAACATACAGAAGGTTATAAAAAAATCTAGGAGATTGTAACAGTGCCTTATGAAACGAGTACTAACGATAAGTTTAATAGTTTATCATAACATGTGTTTCATGATGAACTATTTAAGAAAAAGATTTTAAATTAAGATATGGTTATTAAGAAATCTTTTTATTCATTTATTTCGGCCTCTGGTAGCAACCAGAGAAAATAAAACTAAAGAAATAAAGATTCTTACAATCTTGCGAAATGTAACGAAAGGCAAGAGCAGTCAACCGGATCAATCAGAGAACAAATTGATCATACTGCTCAGTCGCAAATGTTAAAGACAAACATTAAATTGTTTAAGGGAATGGGTAGAAAAGATTTTGATGATTAATTATTCATGTTGTGTGAAAGTCGAAATTTTGCAGAGTTTAGCCTAAAAGAGAAGTTTATGCATATCTTAGAAAGATGCGATAATAGCATACAAGAATGGTGCATCGAGATGGGCAGCAGAGGAAACCTCTAAAATAATTTAGATACATTTCTAGATAAATTAAAAAATTTATAAAAGGTAAAGATTTGTATCAAATAAACAAATTTAAGGAAGAAAGTTTGTCAGAATATTTAAACAAACTAAAATAAACATATAGCACGACTGATGAAGAGGATAAAAAAATTTGGGGTGATTGCTCACCAATAGTAATACAGTGCATATTATATAGTACAATTGAGCTGACTATAATTATCCAAAGACTAGAAGAATTAGATGATAACAGGATAGGTAAAGTTAAAAATATACTACGTCACGAAAACTTAAGGTATAATACCCATCTCAATAAACGAAAAGAACAAAAGCTAGATATTTTCAGAGAGAGAAATTTTATTTAAGAAGAACTTTGTTTCAAGTGCAACAAACCAGGACGTATAGCCAAAATATTGTATTAATAAGAATAATAGAAATATGGCAAATGGAAATACAAAAGATAAAAATTTAAAACTTGAGAATATAAAATTAAACGAACTGAATTTAAAAGCTTTATGCAATACCGGGTCGACTATTAACATAATAACACGTAAAATTATGAGAAAGTTAAAAAAAATACGCAGTCAATAATGCTAAAAAAACCCATAAATATAACATTATTAAATGGAACTGTTATAAAATCAAATCAGGCTTTAATATTAAATGTAAATTAGAAAAAATAAAATAAGTCAATGGAACATTCTATGTAATTTTTTTTGGCTGTTTGATGTTATATTGGGAGAAATATAATTGAAAAATTTAATAAACTTAAAGAGTTTCCTATACATTGCAAGATAAATACTATTTAAGACAACATAGTTAGCTGGTCACGGCCTATTAAAAACTTGAAAGATAAAAATGATTTTAAAGATCTAATTTGTAAATATGAGAAAGATAAAATAGTTGAGCGAAGTAGATCATTGTGGTTGTTCAAGTTGTGTTAAACCGGAAAAAAAAAACAGGTGAATTGAGATTTACACTGGATTTAATAAGTATAAATGATATTGTTGAATTGGATGATTTTATGATCCCAAATATTCCAAACATGATCAGATCTTTAAATGGAATGCGTATTTTTAGCTTAATCGACTTAAAATATGGTTTTTTTCAAGTTCCGTTATCAAAAGAAGATCTTGAAAAAACAACTTTTCTTGATACAAACAATAGACTAATGCAATTTACAAGAATGCCCCAGGGATATAAAAATAGTCCCGCTATATTTCAAAAAGGCATGACTATTATTTTGGAAGATCTGATTGAAAATAATTGCTGTTATATATTGATGATATTTTGGTATTTTATAAAACTATTGAAGATCATAAAAAGAATTTAGATATAATAAAATCCAGATTGAATGAATATAATTTGGAAATAAATGAGGATAAGTCGAATTTTTTTAAAAAAGAAATATAATTTCTGGGATACAAAATTAAAATGATTGTATAAAACTCTTAATTAAAAGATCTGATGTGATAATAAAATACCCACTACCAAGAACCAACAAAATTCTCAGTCTATTTTTAGGTCTTATAAATTATGATAGATCTTTCATTTCGAACTTATCGACCAACTCAAGCCATTATTGGATCTATTAAAAGGTAAAGGAAAAAAAATATCTGGAAAGAAGAAACCAAACAACTTTTTAAGGAATTAAAAAATATTTGGGCTAATGAAACTTGAAATTCTAGGCCAAATATGACTGAAGTGTTTATACTCGAAACTGATGCATCACAAACGGGAATCGAGCAGTATTAAAGCAAGTAAATCGTAGTATTCTTATATTTCACGTGTCTTGAAAAGCGCAGAAGTCAATTACACTATATCTGAGCGTGAAATGTTGGCCGTTTTGTTGGCTGTATAGAAGTTGCAGTATTATTTAATTCATAAAAAATTTGTGATTGTAACTGATCATAAGTCCTTGGAAGAAATCCATAAGAAAAAAGAATTGTACTATGAAGATGCAAAGATAAATAGAAAGATTGAGAAGATTTGATTTTAAAATAATTTATCGCGAAGGTTCAAAATTAGTACAAGCTGATACATTGAATCGAACTGTTTTTGCAAATACTTCGGTTAAATATTCAATAAAAAATGATTAGAAAGACAAAATTCTTCAGTTGCATGTCTATGTGTCTATAGAAAGACATTATGGAATATAATTAAAAATGAAAATATTGAAATAAATTTCAAAAAGTTAAATGAAATTATTAACAAGTGTAAAATATGTCTTATGAAAGACAAAAGTATTATTTAAAAATGCAAAATATGTAAATACCTCAAAACCTGGTGAAATAATTGCATTTGATTTAATGGAAGTTAAAAAAGGTGAATTTATAATTGTAGGTATTGATTACTTCAGTCGATATGCTTTTGCAAAAAAATTGAACTCAAAAAAGACACATGAGGTCTTAAAATTCATTGACGATATTTATACTAAATTCAAGTTTGAAGAGTTATTCGCAGATAATGGCGAGAATTTTCTAACAATAAGCTTAAAGCTTTGGCGGGGGATAATAATGTAAAGGTTACATTTACTGTTCCATATTACCACCAAAGTAATGGACAGGTTGAGCGATTGAATAGAACAATAAGAGATGAACTAAAGAAATTGAAGGGTAAGCTTTCGAATAAACTTGAAAAGGTAATAGTAAACTACAACAGGAATATGATTCATAGAGGTACGGGTTTCACACCTGAAATGGCATTATTAAATAAAAATAGAGAAGCCATTATAAGAAATTCGAATAAATATGAAAAATAATTTAAATTAAGAAATTGCCTGATTTTCAATTAAAACAAAAAGTATTAATAAAAAATGAAACTAAAAAGTCTAAAATGGAAAACGAATTTGATAAAATAGGAATTATCACTTCAATAATAAGTAGTAACACTTATAAAGTCAGGTGTAAAAATGGTAGGGAATTTATTAGACATTATAGCCAGTTGAAGCCGTGGCCGGGGGAAGTTGTATGTAACAATGTTTCATACAGAAGGTTATAAAACAATCTAGGATATCGTAACAGTGCCTTATGAAACGACTATTAACGATAAGTTTAATAGTTTATCATAACATATGTTTCATGATAAACTATTTAAGAAAAAGATTTTAAATAAAGTATGGTTATTAAGAAATCTTTTTATTCATTTCTTGCGGCCTCTGGTAGCAACCAGAGAAAATCCAACCAAAGAAAATCCAACCAAAGAAAATTCAACCAAAGAAATAAAGATTCTTACAATCTTGCGAAATGTAACGAAAGGCAAGAGCAGTCAAACGGATCAATCAGAGAAGAAATTGATCCTACTGCACAGTCGCACATGTTAAAGACAAACATTAAATTGTTTACGGGAATGGATAAAAAAGATCTTGATGTTAAATTATTCATGTTGTGTGAAAGTCGAAATTTTGCAGAGTTTAGCCTAAAAGAGAAGTTTATGTATATCGTATAAAGAAGCGATAATAGCATACAAGAATAGTACTTCGAGATGGGCAGCAGAGGAAACCTTCCAAATAATTTAGATACCTTTCTAGATAAATTAAAAAATTTTATAAAAGGTAAAAATAGTATCAAATAAATAAATTTTTAAAGAAGAAAGTTAGTCAGAATATTTAAACAGACTAAAATCAACATATAGAACGACTGATGAAGAGGATAAAGAAATTATAAAAAAATTACGGGGTGATTGGGCACCAAAACTAATACAGTGCATATTATATAGTACAGATGAGCTGACTATAATTATTCAGAGACTAGAAGAATTAGATGATAACAGAAAAAGTAAAGTTAAAAATATACTGGGTCACGAAAACTTAAAGTATAATACCCATCTTAATAAACCAAGAAAACAAAAGCTAGATATTTTCAAAGAGAAAAATTTTATTCAAGAAAAACTTTGTTTCAAGTGCAACAAACCAGGACATATAGCAAAATATTGTATTAAGAAGAATGATGGCAAATGAGAATACAAAAGATAAAAATTTAAAACTTGAGAATATAAAATTAAACGAACTGAATTTAAAAGCTTTATTCGATACCGGGTCGACTATTAACATAATAACACGTAAAATTATGAGAAAGTTGAAATCCGAAGTCAATAATGCTATATGAACCCATAAATATAACATTATTTAATGGAAATGTTATAAAATCAAATCAATCTTTAATATTAAATGTCAATTATAAAAATAAAATAGTCAATGATACATTCTATGTAATTTCTTATAAAGTAAATGATGTTATATTGGGAAGAAATATAATTGAAAAATTTAATAAACTTAAAGAGTTTCCTATACATTGCAAGATAAATACTATTTTAGACAAAATAGTTAGCTGGTCACGGCCTATTAAAAACTTGAAAGATAAAAATGATTTTAAAGATCTTATTTTTAAATATGAGAAAGATAAAATAGTTGAGCGAAGTAGATCATTATGGTTAAATCCAGTTGTCTTAAACCGGAAAAAACAGGAGAATTGAGATTTACACTGGATTTAAGAAGAATAAATGATATTGTAGAATTGGATGATTTTATGATCCCAAATATTCAAAACATGATCAGATCTTTAAATGGAATGCGTATTTTTAGCCTAATCGACTTAAAAGATGGTTTTTTTTCAAGTTCCGTTATCAAAAGAAGAGTGTGAAAAAACAACTTTTCTTGATGCAAACAATTGACTAATGCAATTTACAAGAATGCCCCAGGGATATAAAAAAAGTCCCGCTATATTTCAAAGAGGTATGACTATTATTTTAGAAGGACTGATTGAAAATATTTGCTTGGTATATATTGATGATATTTTGGTATTTTCTAAAACTATTGAAGATCATAAAAAAATTTAGATATAATAAAATCCAGATTGAATGAATATAATTTGAAAATAAATGAGGATAAATCGAGTTTTTTTAAAGACGAAATTGAATTTCTGGGATACAAAATTGGAAATGATTGTATAAAACCCTTAATTAAAAGATCTGATGGGATATTAAAATACCCACTAACAAGTATCAAAAAACAACTTATGCGATTTTTAGGTCTTATAAATTATGATAGATCTTTCATTTCGAACTTATCGACCAAACTCAAGCCATTATATGATTTATTAAAAAGTGAAAGAAAAAAAATATCTCGAAAGAAGAAACCGAACAACCTTTTAAAGAATTAAAAAATATTTAGCTAATGAACTTGAAAATTTTATGCCAAATATGAATGAAGTGTTTATACTCGAAACTGATGCATCACAAATGGGAATTGGGCAGTATTAAAGCAAGGAAATCGTAGTATTCTTATATTTCACGTGTCTTGAAAAGCGAAGAAGTCAATTACACTATCTCTGAGCGAGAAATGTTGACCGTGTTGTGGGCTTTAGAGAAGTTGCAGTATTATTTAATCCATAAAAAATTTGTGATTGTAACTGATCATAAGGCCTTGGAAGAAATCCACAAGAAAAAAGAATTCGGTACTATGAAGATGCAAAGATGGATAGAAATATTAAGCAGATTTGATTTTAAAATTATTTATTGCGAAGGTTCAAAATTAGTACAAGCTTATACATTGAGTCGAACTTTTTTTTGCAAATCCTTCGGTTAAATATTCAATAAAAATGATTTAGAAGACAAAATTCTTCAGTTGCATGAAAAATATGGTCATAGAAAGACATTATGGAATATAATTAAAAAAGAAAATATTGAAATAAATTTCAAAAAGTTAAATGAAATTATTAACAAGTGTAAAATATGTCTTATGAAAGACAAAAAATTATTTAAAAATGCAAAATATGTAAATACCTCAAAACCTGGTGAAATAATTGAATTTGATTTAATGGAAATTAAAAAAGGTGAATTTATAAATGTAGGTATTGATTACTTCAGTCGATATGTTTTTGCAAAAAAATTGAACTCAAAAAAGACACATGAGGTCTTAAAATCTATTAACGATATTTATACCAAATTCATGTTTGAAGAGTTAATCGCAGATAATGGCCGAGAATTATCTAAAAATAAGCTTAAAGCTTGGGCGGGGGATAATAATGTAAAGGTTACATTTACTGTTCCATATTACCACCAAAGGGCACTGAGTATGCATTTTTACCCAAATTTAGTAAGCGTATAAGAGCTCATAAAAAATGATTTCATATTTTGAAATATCAGAGTTAAATACTGGAGGAAAAATATTTTTTTCTTAAAATAAGATCTATATATGGTAATATTATCTGATCAGATCTTCGATCTGATCAGATAATATTACCATATATAGATCTTATTTTAAGAAAAAAAAATTTCCTTTAGTATTAAACTCTGATATTTCAAAATATAAAATCATTTTTATGAGCTCTTATGTACGTTTACTAAATTTTGGTAAAAATGTATACCCAGTGCCCTTTCTTCTTATCAATTTCGTAATAACATATATATTTTTTCAACGCTTCTTTCTTTAAAATAAAGAATATTTTCTCGTAGGCTAAAGTATTTAGATTTTTTTTTAAAGTTATCTTTTGGCTTTTATTGAGGTAACGTGGATATTTTTTGTTGAAAGATATATTATAAGTTCATTTTTTTCATTTTCATTTATTATTTTTGAACATCATTGGCATTGTGTGGGGTTTAGCTTGCAGATTTTTATTATGAAAATCAAAAATTATAATCGTTGTGTATTAATCATATTCCATAATGATAATATTTGTGAAAAATTAATTTTTATAAAGGGGGTGTCATGATTTGCAGATTTTTTTTCTGATTATTTCATTAATAAAATACATTATATAAAATTGATTTTTAAATATTAAATTAAAAAAGGGTCATAATTCATCGTGAGGTTATTAATAAAAATTTAATATCAAAAAATGGTTTTTTTTAATTTTCAAATTTAATTTAATAAAGGTCATAGTCGTTGCAACTCTTTTTACCTTTGATTTACGCCCACTTTTTCATTTTGAGTTAATATTAAACCTTATCGCCACCCTTTACTGATTTAACAATTGTACCTGTTATTTTATATTTTTGAATGATATATCTTACCGTCGTTCGGCCCAGATTACATAAGGCTGCGATAGATGATATTTTCGAATTATAGTTATACAATGATATTTTTCTTTCTTTTTCTTGGATTGTTTTTTATGAAAAACCATATCCCTATAATTTTTTTATTTTTATAAAAAAATGGCAGGTTTGATAAGGAATAAGACATATTTGGTAGAGAAAGAAACAGATTTGATATCGAAGTATTTTTAAAAAAATAAAAGAACAGGGACCTGGACGGTTTTTTCCCCTATAGGGGAAAAAAACCGTCTCCATTATTTTTTTAAAAAAAATGTACCCTTATGATTGAAATTAATTTAGAGTTTTTAAATAATTTGGCAATCCGAAAAAATGCCGAAGGCATTTTTCGGCTTTTTTTTCGGCATTTTTACTGAAAAAATGCCGAAAATTTTTGTTATTATTAAATGTAATTTTTGAATTTTATAATTTTTTTTATTTTTTGTTAATTTTGAAGACCCTTATGAAAATAATTAAATCAAATAAAGGAAAAAATAAGATTATAAACAACCAATTCATATATAATTATGACCACACAGGAAAGGAATTTATCAGTTGGAGATGCGTTCGGCGAAATTGCTCGGGTCGATTAAAAACTGATATATCTATGAAAGTTGTTATTGATGAAAAATTGCATTGGCACGATGTTGAAGATCAAAAAATTAATAAAATGTTAATAAATAATAAATTAAAAAATTTAGCGGATAATATTAATGAACCTTTTGAATATGCTTTAAAGGCAGCATATGCTAATGTATCTCATGAAAATAAAGAATGTCTTTTAAACTATAAAATTTTACGTGATTGCTTTAAAAAAAGGCGGAATAATAAATTTAATACTGATACGAATGATATAAATATCCCTAGTTCTTATAAATTTACATTTTCAAATGAACAATTCCTACAATTTGATTCTGGTAAGAGTGATAGTGATAGGATTTTGATATTCAGCACGGATAAAAACATTTCTTATGTAAAAAAATCTTATGTTTGGTTGTGAGATGGAACGTTTTATACCGCCCCAAGGGTTTTTCTCAAGTTTATATATTACATGCTATTGTTTTTAGAGAAACAGTTCCTGTATTATACGTATATATGAAAACAAAAACTACAAAATCATATATCTCTATTTTTAATTTTATTAAATCAAAAATCTGTCAGGAGCCTAAATACATGATTATTGATTTTGAAATGGCAGTTTTCAATGCAGTTAGACAAATTTTACCTGATATTATAATTAATGGATGCAATTTTCATTTCAATCAACTTATAGTCAAATATCTAATTAATAACAAGCTTATTGATATATACAGGACTAATGAAAATTTTAAGAATTTTGTCAAATATTTATTACTTTTGGCATTTGTTCCTTTAAAGTCAATGGAAATGAATATGAAAAAATTAAAACAATTAAAGGTCCCGATATTTATTTTGAAAATTTTTTGGAGTATTTTGATAGTAATTTTATGAAAAACAACGTTTTGATTAAAGATAGAAAATTTTGGTCGGTTTATGATCGAATAAAATTTGATATTCCAACTACAACAAACAGTTGTGAAGCATATCACGTGCATTTAAACCGTAATACTCAAAGAAAATCAGAACCTCTTTTGAAAACAATTAATTTGTTGCAAAATGAAGAAGAGAGAATTAAACATAAAATCAATAACATGAAATTTGGAAATTTTTATTTTAAAAAGCGTACTAATAAATGGAAAGTTATCGTAGATAATTTTGAATTTTATGATAATTTGGAGTTTTATGAAGCTTTATCAAGAATTTTCGAGCTAAGCATTAAATAAATATTTGATTTAAACGCTTTCCATATTTTTTATTTGATTTAATTATTTTCATAAGGGTCTTCAAAATTAACAAAAAATAAAAAAAATTATTGAATTCAAAATTAACATTTAATAATAACAAAAATTTTCGGCATTTTTTCGGTAAAAATGCCGAAAAAAAAGCCGAAAAAATGCCTTCGGCATTTTTTTCGGCCTGCCGATTTAAGGCTTATTTATGTGTGATTATGTAATTTATTCTTATAGATGTAATTTTCAATAAAATAGGTGTGACTAACTCGGATGACTAATCAATTAATTAAAGAAAAAATGAATTTATAAAAAATACAAAAAACATAATTTACCATACCTAAACTTATTATGATTTTAAAATAGTTTATTGTGACTTTAACCTTATAAAAATAAAAATGATTTCAAAAACTGGCATCATTTTATTAATATAATTAAGAATTCAATAAATTCTAAAACTTTGATTCCGGAAGAACATAAATATGTTCAAGTGGCTTAGGAATGTCTCAATACTTATTCAATATAGAAAAAATAAGTTTTACTTTAAAATAAAGACCTAGTTTTACAATTACATGGGTATTGGCCTTTGTTTTGTATTTCAAAATAATACTTGTGAAATACACTATCCTGTAACATATTTTCGTATCATTATATGGCCTCTATTAGATACGACAAAAAATTTTGCTGTATTTAGAATTTTATAATTAAATGTAATATGGGTAGTCTTTTGGTTAATTATCTTCCTATGATCCCAAATTTTTCGTTCAGTGATAATATCAAATTTGTTTTTAAAAGTAAAATTGCATGATAATACTGAATATGAATGTATTTTTAAGTATTATGATTTTTAATTTAATATTTCGGATCTGACATTTTAGCGCAAATTGACATTTTAGCGCAAAATTAAATTATTTTTTTATATTTTAGACCCCTAATGGTTTTTATTTTTCGTTGTTTTTTTAAAAAAGAGTACAAAAAAATGTCACAGCCCGATAAAAATTTACGTCTGATAAAATTCCAATAAAAAAATAAGAATTAAGAATTAAATATTAATAATTATGATTAGTAATATAAAATAAACATTTAAATCAAAAATTTTATTAATAAAAATTTAAATATGAAAATTAATTTTAAATTTTAAATTTTTTTTACTTTAATCTATAATTATATATATTATATATTACGGGTGACAACATCCATAGCTGCCAACCCGGAGAGTTGTCTCCAACCATAGTCTTATGACCTTTGGTTCCTGATGTTCCAATAATACGTCAATTCCTAAGGTACCCAGAAGCCCAGCTGTATACGCGATTTTCGTTTTATCAATGACTCGGCAGGATAAAGTAATTAGTGGCCTTTAAAGGGTTTTTTACTACTTTTTGACGAGATGCGTTGCCGCACTTCTCCTCAACCCTGGAGAATCTCTTCTGATTCACTATAAAAGATTAGACCAAGTCTTAATCAGTTATCCACACTGGAACACCTTTTATTACTGCTATATTAATATACTTTTTACCCGCCTTTGGTCATTCCCTTATTTTTATTAAAGTAACGTCAGTGGGATTTGAACCTCGATACAGAAATTTTCACTTAAGAGTGTTAACCACTGAGCTATCTGGCCCAATATTTAATCATTAATCTTTAACACACCCCATGTACTTAACACCAGAAAACTTCAATTCAATAGCACTTACTCTGAAAAACAACAAAAGGCAATTAAAAAGCAATATTAAGCCAATTTTAAAATTCATGTTTAAAAATTACGAAGATTATGAATTATTATCAAAAATCAAATTATTTACAAAAAAGAGTTATAGAGATAACCATTTTAATGAAAAAGTAAATTTTAATGACAAATTAAATTTTAATGATATTACTAAAAATATAGTTATTGGTACATGTGAAATATTAAATGTTAAATTTAAACATAAATCGCAGATTCTTATGGATCTTCTTTACTTAAAAAAATCTATTTTACCTATGGCTGTTTATTATTTTTATAAAAAAACAGATAAAAATTTAAGTTTTGATTTTGATGAATGTTTGGAAAGAATTATAAAAATCAATGGACTTGAAAACAGAAATTGTAAAGAAGTTAAAGAAGTTAAAGAGGTTAAAGAGATTAAAGGGGTTAAAGAAGTTAAAGAATATGTTAAAGAAGTTAAAGAAGTTAAAGAAGTTAAAGAATACGTTAATTATAATAATGATATAGTTAATAATGATATAAATAATAATGATATAGTTAATAATGATATAAATAATAATGATATAGTTAATAATAAAATAAATAATAATGATATATTTAATAAAGATATAGTTAATAACGATATAGACATTAACAATAATACCCCTTCATCTTATAATGACATTAATAAAAACAGAAAATCATTGAAATCTTCGGATAAATACTTCAAAAAACATGTAAAACCAAAACTTGAATTGAATTTAAAATACAAATTATTACTCTCAAAAAGATACGTGACACTTCTAAAAATACTAATTAAAAGAGTTCATAGAACAAAGGCCAGTCAATTTCAAAAAATAATTGAATTAGAAAAAATAACTCCAAAGTACAAAGAAATTGTTTATTTTTATTTTAAGAATCTTGATTGTGATAGAAAAGATTTGTTTGATGTTTTTATTAAGAATTTAAATTTTAGGTATATCGGGTATGTTTTGAAATATTGTAGGATTGATGGTAATTCATTTGATTGTTTTAATTGGTCAAAATTGTTTCCATTTATAACAATTTATGATTTCAGGTTTCTTTTGAAATATATGCCTTTTATGGTATTTATCGATTTTTTAAAATTTTCGGGGGGATTAGATGAATATTTTAGTGTTTTGAAGAGGTATTTAAAAAATGGTGTCGGTAATAACGAATTAATGAGTTTGAAGAGGTTTATTGAAGATTGGAAGGAATGTAGGAAAAAAGATAAAATTTTGAAATTTATTTCAGAAAAAATTGAAGAATTTGCGATGAAAGATTAATAAGTTGGACTTTTATTATTTTTTGATAAAAAAAATCTAAATTAAGTTGTTATTAAAAGTTTCAAGTCTAACTAAATAGTTTTAAAAATTAAGTTTAATTCTTGTATAAAATATTTGTTACCATTCTGATATGGAGTATCACTTTTGTAATTTTTAATTCTCTAAATTAAAATGATAAATTCGAATGATATTTGTAATTTTCAAAAATTCTATAATGTAAAATTTTGGATCTTATTTAACCCCCCTCCTCTGGGATGAGCTAGTCCAAAATTGGAACTGTTCTCTTTTGGTATAACCGGGAAACCACCTAAAAAGAAAGCTTACGAAAAAATAAAAAAATAAACAATAATTTATTTTTCATCTTAAACTCCGAAGTGTTCTTTTTGTATAG
>SDVU01000347.1:0-14625 GCA_016256075.1 Dictyocoela muelleri | reverse complement strand
CAGTTAATCTGTTTCTTTTATCTTTAAAAAATTTAGAAGAATAATAATTCTTTATCTATTTAGAATTATTTGTTTATTTTATTTGTATATATGTCCTGTTATTTATTATTTTCTTGTAGCTTAAGCAACATCTTGTTTTTTATCGGCTAAAATTCGAATCAGTCTTATTATTTGGCAATCTGAAAAATTTACAAAAACTAATTTACGAATTATATTTGGCCGTTATTTCGAATGTACAAGATCCATTTAAATTATTATGACATATTTTAGTAATCATACCTAACATAATTAATAAAAAGATATATTTTAGGTATGATAATATCAAAAAATAAATCTAAATTTATATAAAATCTATTATCAAAAAAATTTTCAGTTTGGATCGACTTTGTTCACATAGTTTTCAACAACCTTATTTTCAAATTTCTAAGTTTAAAATCTCAAATAAAACATATACAGGCCCCCTTCTTATTTCGAAGTAATATAAAGGTTTGGTTCTACTATGTCAGGCTACCCAATTTTTTTTTCTAAAAATAAAGTAAAATTTTAGAAATAATGAAATTTTCATATGTTAAACACTGAAATGTATGCATTTTTCTATATAAATAATTAATTGTATTAAATTTCTTACTTTGGCCTTGCTAAATCAATAAATATGATATAATTATATATTTCTATAGAAAAATGAAAACATTTAAGCGTTAACAATGTAAAAATAGATTAAATTATAACATTTTACTTTATGTTTAGAAAAAAAAAATCATTAGCCTGACCGGTTAGAAATTAACTTTCTTATAAAATTTTTGACCATTTTTTTAATAATTGTTTTTTATAAAATATTTTCTAATAAATATTTTTAATAAATATTTATTAAAAATAATGGTCAAAAATTTTATAAGAAACTTAAATTTCTAACCGGTCAAGCTACTCAAAATTTTATTAAAATATAAAGTAAAATAGGATCATGTAGTCGAATACCCCCCCTAATGGTATCATGTGACGATTACCCTTCCTAATGGTATCATGTGGCGATTACCCTTCCCCCCTCATCCTGAATGTACATAAAATAATAATGTATCATTATGTCGAATAGCAACCCCAGGGAGAGTAATTCGACTACATAATATGTAAAATGACGGAATACATATATTTTCACATTGTAAACTCTGAAATCGTTGCCTTTTTATAGAAATGAATAATTATATATTTTTATTGATTTAGCAAGGCCAAAGTAGGACATATAATACAATTATTTATTTATATAGAATAATGCAAACATTTCAGAGTTTAACATATGAAAATATCATAATTTCTAACATTTTAATTTATTTATAAAAAAAAATTTTGGGTAGCCTGACCGGAGTAGAAGCAAATGTTTTACTATATACTGATTTGTTTTTTCCTTCTATATTTCAAATGTCCATGATAAATTTTGCCAATACAGTGATCTCTCTATAAATCGCAAACCCTTTTCTCGGAAATTACCCCTTTCTACGTCTTTAGGAATTTTTATCAAATTTATAAATTATAAAAAGTTTTTTAAAGTCCATTTATATTTCTTAGAACTCTAATTCGTGATTCTTTGAATCGGAATTTTTGATAAAAAAACCCTAAAAATCATGATTAATTCGCAGATAAAAGGGATGGCACATGATCAAAAATTGAAAATCATGAATATAAATCAGCAAATCTCAAGATAAAACTACGGGACCTAGTACACTTTCCAGTATACCGATATCCTCTCTAAGTGACTCTTGAAAAACAAAGATGAAATTTTCATGAAAAAGGAAAAATGCACGGGATGCATCTTCTCTACTCGTATATTTGAGGAAAAACTATTTGTATGGTTTGTGGGCCGTAGATAAAGGGTTTATACTGTTCAGGATATAAATTTACAGGAAATTGATTTAAAACCTGCGAGATTGTACAATGTCAAAAATTTTAAGGCATATAGTGGTTGCTGACGAAAATTTAAAATCTGGCACAATATCAGCAGTAAGTGTATAAAGGATGAGTCAGGCCAAGTTGACATCAAATATATCTTCTTGTTTAAAGATGTTTATAATGAGAAGTTAAAGTCTTTAAATCAAGAGGCGTTATAACTGTGATGAAAAAGCGTTCTATTATAAGTGTACACCATCTAGAACACTTTGTCTTTATGAGAGAAAAGTATCAGATGAAGAATCAGAAAAGAGCGAGAATCTCGGTTCTCCGACGGGTTATCCACCCCCCCTTTAAAAATAAAAATCGCTGTACAGAAGAGATGAGACCATGTTTCTTATTTGAAATAAGACCGTCATAAAAGTTACACCTCTATCATGCCTTTTTTATTGTTAAAAAAAATTTAAAAAGGCATGATATTGGTGTAACTTTTTATGACGGTCTTATTTCAAATCAGAAACATGGTCTCATCTATTCTGTACAGCGATTTTTATTTTTAAAGGGGGGGTGGATAACCCGTTGGAGAACCAGAATCTCCTTTGATATGTGTTAGTATGATTTAGAAAAGTTTGTTCCTTTGCTAAGTAGCAAATCGTGATTTCCAAGGGGTAAAAAAACCTCGACTTTGTCAAAATAAAAATTAAATACGAAAGAACGTATCTTCTTAAAAACCTGAAGAAATTAAAAGATTGGTCAGATAAGTTTAATGGAAAAATGTATATTGCTAATAGAAAAATATTGTTGACTTGGACAATACACTAGTGCACCTATAGAGCTTTCCTAGACTAACATTAAAATGTTTTACTTCCCTATCGGCCTTACCTCTGTTATACAACCATTAGATCATAAAGTAATCAGTGTTTTTAAGAACATTTACAAAAGACACTCAAACAAAAAGTTTTATTTATAAATGGAAAATTCCGATACAGTAACTTAAACTATACTTAAATAGAGATTTAAACATATAGACACTATTATGCTGAGACTAGAATCAAGCGATGATGTTACTGAAAAATCTATAATTAACTGTCACAGAAAAGCTGTATATAATTCGATGATAGATCTCGATAGACTTTATAAAAAAGAAGAATTCCGAGTTAAACAGATTATCTAGCCTGCTTTGAAGAGCCCTATGATGTATACAGATTTCTGTGAAAGTTCAGAGTGGAGTACTTATTAAGATAGAACAAATCAAAATGATGGTAACAGTCACTCATTCGTAGATGATGATTGTCGTCTGATACCCTTACGATTATTTTAAAAATGTATTGACGCATTTACATGTCCAAGAGTACTTGATTCCTCTTGAACATTATTGTTTAAAAAAATTCGCTAGAAGCTTCAGCTTGTTATACACTCTAAAAAAAAAAAATACATGAGAATAAGTGTAAAAGAGCGGTAAAAAATGCTTAATTTTCTTCGGTTCATATGAAATAGTTATTTCTATGCTTCTAAAATTCAAAATGTTTATTAGAAATGATTTTTTTTATCCAATGATTTTTTTTCTCGAAATACGAGTGTAGACTTTTCAGTTGATGAGTTTTAAGTCGCTCATTAACTAATTATAAATATTTTTATTAAGTTTTATATTTATACGTATTTATAGGACTTTTTTTTTTAAGAAGGCTTTAGATTAATATATTCTTTAACGTATTGTTGTAAAGAAATCCGAGTTTCTTTATATAGTATTTCTACCTTTTTAGAATTTATACTGAAAAATTAGATATGTAATTTTTTTTATAAAATTATATATATAATCATTGATTTAATTTTCATTATTTTCTTATTTAATTATAATTAAATGAAATGTTACGTTTTTTATCAGAAAAACGAAAAAAAAACATAAAAAAACGACTTTGTCGTTTTTTTTGGGTTTTTTAAATGTTCTTTGTACCCCCTCAATTTATAAAGATATGATTTTTTTCTGAAAGGGTTTACTCTAAATCTCAAAATGTTAAAAGTGATATAGCTACACCAAATGCATAAAATTTTTTTGTCTAAACATATATAATATATTGTGAGAATTATTCATTAATTATTTAATAAAAAATTTTTGTCGTTTTTTGTATAAATACCACATTAAGCCTCTAAATTTTTTTTTCTATCACTTTTATAAAATTGATATCTTTTAGTATATTGGGATTAGAAAGGTTCAAATTCGTCAAATTTCTACATGAAACCTTTGAATAATTGGACATTTTCCCTTATAAGCTGAATAAGATATATAAGCCGATTTAAAAAATTTTAAGCCGGGTCGAAAAATATGAGTCGAGTTGAAAAATATAAGCCGATAAGAGAAATATAAGCCGATGTTCTTAATTTGAAAATGAAACCCCTATTTAAATAAAGCTAAGAAATTTAAAAATGCAAATTGACAAACATATCTTTTAATAAACATTTAAATTCATTTAAACAAGAAGATTTTATAAAATTTTATTTGTAATTTAAGCGTATATAAATATCTTCTAAAGACACACTCGTAGTGGCGTTTTAATTCATTAACCAAATTCTTTTGAGTTATTATGTAGAAAAGTTATATTCAAAATTTGTTTCAAAAATGCCATCTTTTGTTTTAAGTCTTGTTGTTATGATTTTTTTTATTTTCAAATAAGCTTATATTATTAAACCGGCTCATATTTCTTAAACCAGTTTATATTTTTTACATCGGCCTATATTTTTTTATTGGCTAAGATTTTTTTAAATAGGCGTATATTAGAGAATTTCAGAATAATTTTATAAAATGTAAAAGCGAATTAAATATTGAAAACATCTTTTTTCAGAAAAAAATGTGATTTTTTTTGTGCGCACCAACAAGCAAATAGTGCCAAAAGGTATACCATAATAATTTTTTTAGAAAATATATTTCGATTATAACCTTATTGATGTTTTAATGATTATTAACATTAGTAATACTAAAGCGTTTGACCCTAACTGGGCCGAAGGCCCAGATTGGGTTAAACAGTCATATTCAGACTAAAAAATGGGCGTACAAAATTTATAGAAAGTATCACTATGTACAACGGAGGATTTTTTTATCTTTTTATAATCGATTTATCAATAAAATTTTTAAATAAAGTTCTGAAAAAAAATATTATTAAATACCCGTATCAAAACCTTAATAATGCTCTTAAATACGTTAAAATCATTATATTCATCAAATATTTTATAATTTTTTAATTTTCCTATTTTTTTGTTTTTTTAACTGAATTCAATGGTCTTAGTATAATGGGTTCATTAGAATCATTATCTTGTATGTACTCTTGTGTTCTAATCATACTGATAAATTTTGATAAACATATATGATTTCCTTTTAAAAGACAATTAAATACTCTGTTAAACCTTTCACACACATTAGTTGTAATTAATGTATCATTATATATTTTCAGAGCATCTATATTTAGATATTTCTAAATTAAAGTCGTATAAAAAATTCTCTTAAAATAATAATATGTTAAAAATGTATTCTCCATAATTTTTTTTCGAAACTGATTTTGAATTTTTTCAAATATTCAGTATGAGAATCCTTTTGTACGAAAGATAATGAAATAATTATCTTAACAGGATTTCTAAATTAAGTTTCTTTTTTTATATTATGTTACTAAATTATTTTATTGAATTTTTCTACAAATAATTTGTGTAAAATGGAAAAACAGTTATAAATTTTAGTATTAGAAATTTTTTTTAAAAGCTTTCATAGGTGGATATTCAAAATCCATTGTAATATATTTAGGGGCATTATATTCAATAAATACCGAAATTATAGAAACCAGTTTTGAATATGTCCTCTCAGTATTAATTTGACAGAAAATAATATACTAATAAATGCAGATTTTTCAAAAAAAAATATTTGCATATTATATAAATTTGATAAAATCCATAAGGTGCCATTATAAAAGTACCATCTGAAAGCCATGTGCTAGAATTTTTTAAATGAGAATTTTTGGGTCTTCTTTAGAAAGATGTCCAAGCCCCAGGTAGCTACCTTGGATTTGAAAATTACTAAAAAACAATAAAAAATAAAATAAAAATGAAATAAAAATAAAAAAATAAAAAAATAAAAAAATAAAAAAATAAAAAAAAATAAAATTATAATATTAACACAAATAATACTTTACTATTTGCTTGAAAATATCAAAAAATTATCACAAGATGCATCCATAAAATATCTTCGTCTAAACGTATATTTAACAAGCCAGTTAGCAATATTCTTTCTCATTACACCATGCTCTTTCCTCATACTACTTTTTAAATGAGACCAAAATCCTTCAATATTGTTTGTATGTGTACCATCTTCACTTTTAAATCCATTTGAATGGTTCACTACTTTGTGACTCAAACAAAAATTATTTGCTAGCCCTATATATGAAAGATGCCCATCAGTGTAAATTTTGCTAATATTACGTATTTACCTTCTAATTTTCGGGTCAATGTCGAAACCTGTCGATTTTCTATTCTCTTTATTATAAAATTTTCTTTATTTTTAGCTTCGATCGCTCCTAAAATCCCTATTGTATATTTTAATTCAGTATCAGCAGTTGTTAGGTATCCTATTATACCCCTACTACACAAAACGGTCTCGTTAATTTCTACTATTTCCGAGGGTCACCCAAATAAACTAGTCTTTCAGATGAATATTTATAATAACAATGTATAAGCCTTTTCTTTATTTGTCTAATAGTAGCTTCGAAATATCGTGATGCCAAAACAATCGTTTATAACTTGTTCCGGCAAGTAATAGGTATATAATGTGAACTAATGTGGTGACATTTAATTTTGTGTTTATCAATGCCTTTATTTTACGGCAAGTCGAATTTATGCAGCGATACACTAATGCTTTTTTATCATTATTTTTATGAATCTTAATTTCAGAATCACTGTTACAACTTAAACAAAGTTTAGTCACAGGAACGATATCATTCACATCAAGAAATTCCATAATATCTTCAATATTTATAAAAAAATTTTTATTCAATACACTTATTGTCATATGGTATTGTTTTTTTTATTTTAAAAAATTTTTTGCTTTTCTTTAGAAAGATGTCCTAATTTTTTTTTAAAAAAATGAACATCTTTTTAAAGATGACCCTGAAATTTAATGTGATATATTTCATTATGAATGTTTTAAATAATAAAATTTATATATAAATTTTAAAAAGTCTATTTTTTTAACAAAAAGTCGAATTTGGCATTCTTACTTTTGTGGACAAAAAAATTAATAAATTAGAATATTTGCTGTTATATATAAAACCTTGATTATTATATGATTAAATTTGAATTTCGAGACATATGAAGGGAAACTAGGATACTTGTGCGTAATTATTATGGAATATCTGTTATATTATTTTATAAAAACATCAAACAATTTTGAAGCCTTCCTCTATGAACTAAATCGTAAAAAAAATAATGAACATGTGATGTAATGCCTTCTGGGGCATTATCTCCTTATGATGTAAATAAAAAAAACGAAAAATTGGAAATTCAAATAATAGAAAAAAAACTAATAAATTTATAAGGAAGTTAACACCACCTCAGAACAAACATCCTTTGAAGGTTAGATGGCATGAATATTTCTAATAATTTGGCTCTATACTTACTTATTATACAATTTTGTGTCTTAATTTTCGTTATTATTATTGTTGAGACTCTTAACATTTGTTTTGTGTATTCCTTATACAGTATTTACGAAATTGTATTTATGATCTATGTTAACGTGACGGTAATTTTGCCGAAAATAGAAAAATGTAGGTTTCTATCTCATCTTTATGTATAACTAAATTAGGTTGTATATCTTTCTCAAGTATCTGCATTAAAGTGGAGGAACTTCTATCCGTACTATACATGCGTAGCCTTTAGCAGGCATACACTATCATCCAATATATTAATTTCACAATCGACTCTGTTTGTAATCTACTCTGTGTGATTTTGTAGAATGACTTTATTCTGTTCCTTACGCAAATAATCCTATTTAATCGAAATTTCTGATTTGATTATCTTTAAGACACTGCCTTTCATAATCTCTCATTCTATTTTATTCTTATTATGTTTTTTCTATGAATTAATCAAAGCTAAAGATGTTTGATTGATTGATCTGTTTTAATAAAAATAGATAATCTTTAAAGATTTATGAGGAGAAATTATTGAACAATGAGGAAAACTAATGTGTAAAATAGAAAAAGAGGTTACTTAGTCCTTAGACATCACCGATTTAAACATAGTTGGTAGTTTTGGGATTTATCAAGTCTCATATCTTCCTTAAGTATAAACACTGATCGAATCGTAAATGAATGTTTTTTTAATGAATAATCCACTATACTTGTATCTTCACAATTATTTACAATTACTAGGTGGTTTCGTGTTCAATTAATGAGTTTAAAGATTTTTTTTTATTTTTTTTGGGGGGGAGCACTATCTCCTTATGATCCCATTAGGGGGCGTCATCTTCTGTGATCCCATTAGGGGGGCATGCCCTTCTTATGATCCCATTAGGGGGCATCATCTTTTTATGATTTAAAAATTCTCTAGATCGGACCATGCTCACTAATCATTCAACATCAGACATTTATAATAAATTTGTCGGATTTTTCAAAAAATGACCCCGGAATATATCAATTTAATTTACAGAGTTTGATTTTATCGTCACAATATTTTTAGGAATCGGCGTTTTTTTATATTTTATATTTTCGATATTTTTAAATATATTATAGAATTTATTTCAGTTAATAGTAACGTTTTTAAACAATTAAATTAGCAACAAACCAGAAAACTAAGTTTAATGAAATATTTGTCGTTTTTTTAAGAATAGCAAATTTGAATTGATATTTAAATATTTTTATCTGTCTTTAAAGCAATAAAATATTTTTTTTATTTTTTATTATTTTTATATTATTATAACCATACTTATTATAAAGAGCTATATAAATAAACTAATTTTTTTCTTTAATAAATTCATTATATGCATTATTATTAATAAAAATTTTGTGATATTTTAGTTTATTTTTTATACATTTTTTAATTTCAACCTTTTATACAAAATTTTGGATTTTTCAAAAATCAACAAAATTTTTAAAAAATAAAATTTTTTAAAAAATTCCAAATTTTGTATAAGCGCCCAAATGTTTATATAAATTAAAGACTAATTTATTAAGTAAATTTTTATTAAAAAATAGCTATTCTAATACTAGTACCTTTGTTAGGTTTTATGTACAATTCTAATATAAATAATCACTTTTTGCAATACAAAAATATTAGAAAAGAGAAAACCTTAAAAAATAATTTTTTTCGGTACGAATTATAGAGAGTTTTTCTGAAAACTCACTGCGGCCTCTATGACAAATATGAATTATAAAATCTCAACGCAGAAAGTATATTATGATTTATGACAGATACATATACGTCTTTAACAAAAAAAACATAAAAATTTATCTTAAGATGGAAAAGCGGAAAACTCGCCAAAAGCGGAAAACCCGCCAAAAGCGGGTTTTCCGTCTTTTTTTTAAAAAATTATATACCCTTATGGTCTTGATATAAAAAATCAAAAAAATGTATTAGATAATTTAATTGATAATTGTGTAAGCAATTCCTCTCAGAAGATATCTTTTGAGTTATATCTTTATTACGTAAAATTTTTATTTTTATAAAATATTTTTTATCTGTTTGAATATTTTTTTTAAAATTGATCATTTTATGTTTCAGAAATTATCCATTTCATATTAAATCTCTTATTAAAATTAATTAATAAAATATAAAAATTTGGAAGCAAGCCTGTGAGAGTACCCACATTAATGTGGGCACTCTCACAGCCTTAAGAAAAAAGATAAAAAAAACGCATTTAATATTCTATAAATATAAGCAAGTACCAAAATCAATGAATTATTATCGAAAACAAATTCAATGTATTTCGGTTATTACCAGGTCTTCAGCACACCTAAAAAACATTAAAGTCCTATTCCTCTGTGCATAGGATATGACTATACCAAATAAGAATCATATCCTATGCTCAGAGGAATAGGGCTTTGTTGTTTTTTAGGGGGGGCTGAAGACCCGGTAAGAACCGGAAAAAATTAGGAATAAAACAATAATATATTTATTCATTTTTAAATGAGTTTATCGAAAATATTACAATAAAAAAATTATGAATTTGAACTGATATGGAAAAAATGGATAGATAATATAATTTATTTTTTAATTATAATATTTAATTATTAAACTTGATTTTTTTTAATTAAAATTATGTAATTTTTTCATAATAATTTTTTGTAACAAATAGGACCCCCCATGATCCTCTACCCTGGGTTTTGGCACTCTCACAGCCTTGCACCAAAATTTTGATTAGAAACATCTAATTATTTATTAAGTCGCGATTCAAAATCCAGGAATTATCTGTAGTACAAAAGAATATTTTTAAACATATTCACATGTTTTCTCAATATTGTTTATATTGTTAACATTTATAAAATATCTTATGATGATGAAAATATTACGTAAAAAGATATAACACAAAACAGATCTTCTGAGAGGAAATACTTACACAATTATCCTTTAAATTATCTAATATTTTTTTTTGATTTTTTTGATCAAAACCATAAGGGTATATAATTTTTTAAAAAAAGGCGGAAAACTGCTTTTGGCGGTTTTTCCACTTTGCCAAAAATCAAACTCCAAGACACTTAAAATGTTATAAAATTCCCAAATTTTATAATCTGGACCATCAACAGAATTAGAGTCGTAAAATGATCTTTGATGCCATATCTAAAATTATGTGTGAACAATTTAAGCATTCCCTGATATCCATTTAATTTATTATCATTTCATGAGCATATATATTCTTTCCCTGTATTATAATATTGAAAACGTTTAAATGTGTTATGATATCTAATCTAAATGCAAAATAACATATCCTGTAATTATCACTTAGTCCAGGAAAATCACATATATTTTTTATTTTTTTTAAAAAAAACAACAATTTTTTTATTAAATCCCAAACTCTTCGAAGAACCACCAAAACTAAGCCATCTAATGTGGCTATCGTAACGAATAAATATGCGTTCTTATATAATATCCTACAAAAAATTAATAAACTGTCTGAGCCGCATGCCCTTTGAACGTATTAAAATTACCAATTTTATAATGCAACAAGCAATATTATCAACTTTTAATATATTTTTACATAAAAATGTTGATTTTTAATACAGTGTAGCTTATTAGTTCCCGATCTGGTGTAGTTTCTTATGTATTGTCTTTTATTTTTTTCAATAAACCAACATTATCACCTGTTAAAGTTTGCGCACTGTCTATTGTAACACTTAACATTCTTTCCATTGTAAATTTTATTTATCAATGTAATTACTAAATTTTTAAAATATATCGATTGCCTGGATTTGTTCTTTACGAGATTCTAATCAAAGATGTTCTTCAACAATTTTAAATTCATAGTACAACCACGAATGAAAACCAATAATTGAGCTGTATCTCTATTACCGTTGCTTTCATCGAGTGCCATCAATTACCATTTTATAAAATTAAGATAAGAAGCAATTGATTTTTGATATTTTGATCAATTGTTTCTATTATCATTACAACAGTTCGCCGAGATAAATTAAGCTGCCCAAAATTGTGTTAAAAAATACGAGTTAAAAGTTCACTAGACTTGACAATACATTCTTTGATGTTTTCATATCAGAAAATGACTATTTCCTTTGAAATTTATATAAGAAATGATATAACTTCACCATATTGTAGCTTCGTTTGGTACAAATTCCATATCAAAGTTTTTATTTCACGTTTTTAAACTAAGAATAATATTATCATTTTTTCAATTTCTTGTCTGGTGATATATTAGAAGCATATATCTAATGCTTTGTAGTAAAATATCTTTTAATATTGTACTCTTTTAAAACAGTGCGCCCTATTCACATATTAACAAGAGGATTTATTCTCTATTTCGTGAAAAAAATATTTTGTTTATAAATCAATATTAAAACGACGATGTTCATTTAATATTTTTCGTTTTGTTTCATTTTTATAAACCAAATTTTTAAATAGTTATTAAAATAAATAATTTGAAAAGAGATTTTAACTAGTATCAACCAACTTAATATTGATTTTTACTCATTATGTATACTTTGTTTAAAAAATTATTAAAGTTCTACATGGCCTAATAAAACGCCACCTTTCCAATACATTACATTTTCAAGTGATGTGCACGCACACCATCTAAATTTACATGGCTTTACAGAGGTAAAAATCACAAATATAATCAAAAAAGATCATGTTCGGTGAAAATGATAAAAACTTAGAAATTTCAGAATATGGAGAGAAAACAAAAATTGATTCAAATAGTTAAATTCGAATGGGTTTTTAACACATGCATCTAATAAAAAATTCACGTTCAATCTACGTGTTACACTTACTTTACTTACACTCCCTAGAAGACTTCATAATCCTGAGCTCATTCCCGAGAATCATAGAAGGGTTAGAAGCTGAATAACTATAAATAAACAACATTGTAAAGGTCGAAGACCTGACCGAACAAGCGACATTTGAATACATCTCACCCAAGACAGGATTAAAAATAAAACACCACATCAGCGTACTGAACTCGATTGAACAACAAGACGTTTGGAACTGGTGTACCATAATTAGAGAGACGTCCAAGTTTGCTATCGTGGACGAAGAGCCATTATCAGAAGCTCTAACGCAAATAGTCACTTTTAACCTGAAATATAGGATCTGTCTCGTGCAGACATCTAAAAAATTTTTCAGTAAAGTTTTTCGCATCAAATACAACTCAGCTACTGCCATGAAATACCTTGAAGAACTAACTCACATCAAACAAGATGAATTTATAACAGTAAAAGGATACTACAATAAAATAAAAGAGCCAAGCTTATAACTTAGACTATGCACTAACTGGAGCCAAGGAATCGTTCAGCCTAAGACCGAGGATGTTTTTTATAACGTTCTCTACGTAAATGTAAAACCCGAAATGATGAAATCGAAAAGGACAAGCGTATATGAAATTTAATAGTCCATATATTTAGTTTAAGATATTCTTATTCGAAAGCTAGGATCAATATACCGTAAAGACAATCGAGATCCATGACCCAAATGAACAAAAAAACAAAACACACCTACAAAAAACATCAAGAACATCAAGAAAAAAGGCTTCGAAATAAATACAGTAAATGCCACAAGAGTAAAACCACAACATGAACGAATGCATCTTATTAGCCAAGAAAAAAAAACAAAAAAACGACAATAAAAGATGAAAAAATTGTCCTAAATATGTATTGGGAAAAAATTTGGAATAACAAGTAGAAAAAAAAATACAGCAACAATTCCTGAATTGTCTATAAGATGTTTTTAAATCAAAGTGAACGCCATGGTAGACACGGGAGCAAACAAGAACTATATTTTCTCTGTCATCCACAACATTTAATTAAAAACAATACAATGGAAACACCTCTCCCAGATGAATCTGCAAACGGTGATCTAATAAACATAACTCATAGCACAAAAATAGATTTTTTTATGCTGCTGATAAAGCCATTAATACAAGGATACATTCGTCTTTCTTACTAAGATAAAAATACAATTATACTAGGCGTGTCATTTTTAAAACAAAATAAAGCGATAATTCATTTAAAAAAACATCATATCCCTCGATAAGAGAATATGAAGTCGAATGGAATACAACTAGCGAAATTTTTTTAAACTCAACTATCAACTAACACCTAAATTTTTAAAATATCAGAAAGTAAACAAAGAATTGAGGAATTGATAAAAGAGGCAAAACTAACTAACGCTGAAATTGAAATTTGACAGAATAAACACTCCATAAAACTAAAATATGGGGCTAATATTTAAAGAACAACAAAAAACTATACGGTTCCAGTCTTTTTGCAAAAATATTTACCATGCCATTTGAAGGAATCAGAAATACATGAAATAATCAATAAAGCGAACCCAAAATTTATATCCAGTATTTGTTACACGTTAGAAAAATGGTAAATTAAGAATACTGATGGATTATCGCAAAATAAATAAAGCTACTATAAAGAGACGGCATCCTATACCTTCCATGTCAACATACCTACTAGATCTTAAAGATTCTTCTTATTTTCCAACCATTGACTTTACTAAAGGGTATTATAAAATTCTTATGAATGAATATGACGGTTCCCTTTACCTACCCCCTGCAAAAAAATCAAAAAACCCTTATTGTCATGATAAAAAAAATAAAACCATTAATTTTAAAAATTTTTAATTTAAAATTAATTAATTATCAAATTTATTTAAAATTAATACATTATCAATTTTATAAAAAATTAATTAATTCATAATAAATTGTATAAAATCAATCATATAATCTCCAGAAAGACTTTTTTGATCATAAAACTAAAAAAAGTTTCTTGATATTTCGTTATATTGTTGTTTATAAAGGGAGGCAGACAACTCGCCCATGGGCGAGTTGTCGGGTAAACTCGCCACGGGCGAGTTTTAAATAACTTTTCTTTTTTTAAAAAAATAACTTACCCTAAAAAAATGATATTGAATACACAAATCAAAACAGATAATCAAATAATCGAAATAAAAAGCCGGATAAATGTTACTTTGATCATTTATAAGTATTATATTTATAATTATCATAGTAAAATTAATGATATAGGAGAAGTAAGGTATAGATGC
>SDVU01000346.1:0-14640 GCA_016256075.1 Dictyocoela muelleri | reverse complement strand
TTATTTTAAATATAAATAATATATATTTGTTTATCTCGTGATTTTACGTTTATTTGAAATAAGAAACATACTCTGTGTTCTTACCAATTTAGATTTAGAAATCTGGAGGGGGGGGTCTCTAACCCGTTGGAGAACCAAAAATTTTATTCAAGTCACGCACAACATTCATGCAACACTGCTTCGATTTTACAGAAAGAAATATATAGTACTCAGTTCACACCCATTTTTTTTGTAAAAATGTAGAAATTTCAGGGTCAAAACTTGGTACTATCACCTTGTTTCTTCGAAACTGGCAATAAAACTGATTATAAAAGAAATAATATAAAATCACATTTTTTTACTTTCTTCAAATAATAACACTGGTTATTCATTTTATTTCAACGAAACCGGTAGAAATGGCGGTTACGACGAAACCGGGTAGAGTGTAATATACAGTTTTTTCTTGTGTGGTATACCTAGTAAAGACTTGGTCTAATATGACAATAAGGCATAAGGGTCTTTATTGGGTGTGTGGATGAGTGCGGCGACGCATCTCGGCAAAAAGTAGTGAAAAATAAAAATACATAAAATACTACTAAGTACCTGTATCCTCTGAGTCATTGATAAAACAAAAAATTGTATACAGCCGACTTTGGGCAGCGTAAAAGTGACGTATTAATAGAAAAAACATGAACTAAAGGTCTAAAGACTATGGTTGGTGACGACTTTCCGGGTTGGAAGCTATGGATGTTGTCAGCATGTAATATAATATATATAACATTGTTGATCAGGAAAAAATATATATAGAAATGGGATTATGTCATTAAAAATAAAAGAGAAATATCTATAAACCATATTTTATTCATCCGCAAATGAGTTACTTGCAAGAAAAAGGCTAATATTAAACAGTATTTAATCGGAGAAATGTAGTAAAAAACAAATAGATTTTCGGACATCATCATCAACTTCATCGGAACTAATATACTAAAAGTAAAGGCTCTTAAATTCAAATAAATCAAATGAGGATTTTTATTGGACAAGTAGAATTCCGTGCACATTTTAAAAGTTCACACAACTAAAAAAATTTCGAAGTTTATAATCTTAACTGTTAAAAATCTGTCAAATAATATACAAATATATCAAAATCAAGAGTTTTATCGGGATAATATATATTGAATCTTATTAGACATACCTTTAGTAGTTATTCAGATTTTGTAGAAGAGATAATTGTTTAATACATGTAATATAAACGGAACAAGAATAAGTTATAGGGTAAAAAATAATCTTCCGAAGATAATTGAGGGATATGGGTGCCTATTTTTGAAAGAGATAGATAATCGTGAATAATAACAGATGGTCAATTGTAAGTTGGTGGCATTAAAGAGGATCGAAAAAGAAATTTATTGTTCTTGTCGGTAGAAGGAATATTCAAACAATGATTGAAGTTATATCTCACAATGTATTTATAGCCACTATTATAATAACAGACGAGTGGAGAGGTTTTAGGTATGAAATAGAGAGACACATGATCATGAACATGCAAATAAACTATTTAATAAACCTAATGTACTTATTGATGCCTGAATAATATATTCAAAATATTGAATGTTTTTGGTCAATACCAATTTTTTTTTTCTAAGAAAAAAACACCGATATAACGCACGAACTATATTATGAAATATAAGTCAATTTATTTAAGGATAAAAAATTTTCCGTTCTGTTGATTTTTCTCTCTGCTGTTTCTCCGAAAATAAATTATTTTTTTTTAAATTTATTGTCTATTTATTCAATAACGACCTAAAATCTCAAAAACGACCTAAACCCGCCACACATCTTTCAAGTTTATTAACCATCGAGTTATCTGGCCATTAGTTTCCGATTTATTTTTTTTTCTAACCCCTATATTTTTATTTCTTTTTAAAATTTATGTTGGCCAGATAGCTCTGTGGTTAATACTCTTTAATGTAAAATTTAAGTATCGAGGTTCGAATCCCGCTGTGTCATCTTTGAATTAAATAATTGGGGCTGACATTTAGCGGTCAATACCTATGGAATTATAGATATTATCTCTTCATTAACTGTGGTATAGCTAATAAGGATTCGTTATGGTATTAAAAAGAAACATAAAGGGTTCTCCTGTGTGCGGAGATGACTGCGGCGACACATCTAGACAATAAGTAACAAAAAACACTCGAAAACCTTCTAATTATCTGTATCCTGTCGAGTCGCTGATAAAACAAAAAACCCGTATGTAGCTGGCTTCGGGATAGCTTAGTAGTGACTTATTATAAAAACCCAATACCAAAGTCTAAAGCCCAAGGTTAGTTACCCCTGCAAATTATCAGCTATGGTTGTTGTCCGCACGTAATAAATATATATTTATATATTTAAAATTTCATTGTAAAATCAAAAAAAAATCAATCATTTTATTAAAGCCCATTTATATTAATTTAAAACACAATTAAAATTCCGCCCATGCTCATAATCGACAACGGAACATACGAACTAAAAGCTGGTTTAAAAGATGAAAACAATAAAAATAGCAATCCCTTAAAAAACAATATATTGAAATTCAGAAATGCAATTTACAAATTGAAAGATTTTATAAGTTTCGATCCTATTCCTAATTCAACATACAGGTATATGTTTCATGGAAACTGGATTGTTAATACTGAAACCTTAAAATTAACAATTCAAAAGATATTAAACATGTTAAATAGTGATATACGTTCAATTAAAAATAAAAACTTAAAAACAACCTTAAAATTGGTTTTAAATAAAAAACCATCAAAAATAAAAAAATCTTTAGAACTAAAGTTAAAAATTAATCAAAGTCAAAATAAAAATGTTATTGACAAGAAAAAATATTTTGATATTAACAATGACTATAATATTAACAATGATTTTAAGATTAACAATGATTTTAATATTAACAATAATATAATCGATAATAAAAAAAAAAATAGCATGGATGAATTGATTCTAACAGTTCCATTAAACCTTCCTGACATAATTAAAAGAGAAATTCTTATAATTTGTTTTGATCATTTAAATTTTCGAAAGGTCCAACTCGGTGTTGATAGTGTTTATTCCTATCTTTACCATACAAATCGAATTAACAAAAATAATTCTGAAAATTTAAAAAATAATTCCGAAAATTTAAAAAATAATTCCGAAAATTTAAAAAATAATTCTGAAAATTTAAAAAAAAATTCTGAAGATTTAAAAAATAATTCTGAAGATTTAAAAAATAAAATTTGCATTAACGATGATGCTGAAGAAGGATGTGCAAAGAAGAATGAAATTGTAAATAATAAAGAAAGTGTAGATAAGGATGAAATGAAAATAATTGAAGATATAAAAGAACATATTCAAAAAGAAGAAAATATTATGAAAGGTATAGACGTGATAATAAGTTTAAGTCATTCCGAATTGAATGTTATAATTTTAAATCCCGAAAAAATAATCGAAAATTATTCTTTAGAAATTGGAGCTGATTTAGTTTTAAAATATGCTAATTCATTATTAAGGTCAAGGAAAGTTTCAAAAAAAAGTGAATTGAAAATAACTGATTTTAAAGTAGCACTTGATTATGATTCTTCGGTTTTAAAATGTTTTGAGAAACTTTATTCTGAAAAGGTAAATGAAATTAAAAATGAATATCGTGAAATAAAAGATTTTAATATAAATTTCAATAAAGATGATAAAAAAAATAATAACAAGAATGATGGTGATAAAAATCATGATATTGATAATAATAATGATGATCAAAATAATGCAAATATTGATGAAGATGTTAAAAATAATGATGATATTAATAATAATTTTGATAATGATGATATTAATAATAATTCTGTTAATGACAATGAAATACAAAATAGTCGTGTTAAAGACGATGCGATACAAAATATTGAAACACCTCTGCGTGAAAATAACAAAAAAAATATTATTTATCACTCAAAACTTTACCGTTCAAAACAAAAAATTAAAAAATTAATTGAAAGAATAAGAAATACAATTGAAGAAAATGAAAATTTGGTTGAAAAAATTAAAGATCCTGAAAAGTATAAATTGAAAATTTATCAAAAATTTTATCGTCTGAAACGTAAATTGAAAATGAGAGATATTTTAAAAAGAAAATTGAATGATAAGAAAAGTATAGAATATGGAATATTTTATAAAGCTGGTCTAGGGGCTTCATTAAATCCCGAAGAACAAAATATTTATGAAGAAATTTTAAATGTTATTGATAGTGAAAGGAATAATGATTTAAATGTAAAATCGAAAGATAAAGTTTTAAATTCTAAAAGTATATTGAATAATAATTCTGAAAGTATATTGAATAATGATTCTAATCGTATGTTAAACAACAATTCAAAAAATAACGTTTTTTATGATTCTAAAAATAATTCTTATGACAATTCTATAAATATTTCAGATAACAATTCAAAAGAATTATATAAAAAAGATTTTAAACCTAAAATTGGATCTTTTTATGTTGATGATTACAGCGTTGATAATTTTAGTTACGATTTCATTGATAGAGAATATGAAAAAATGATAGCTATTCTATCTGAAATTGATCCCGATTTTATTCCTTATGAAATAACAGCAATAGATGTGCTTAATACACCATATTTAAATGAAATAGACATTTTTAGAATCACTGAAGCTATTTTTGAACCATCAATTATTGGTATGAGCGGTGTTGGTCTTTTAGAGATTTTCGATGAAATTAAAAAATTCAATATTGAAAAATTTTTTGTTACAGGAGGTTTTTCAAATTTAAAAAACTTCAGAGAACGTGTTAAAAAAGAAATTTCCAGTCGTTTCCCTGATAACGTTAAAATTATTTTTTCTGATTGTACTTCATTTGATACTTTTTATGGCGCTTGTTTTTCAAATTATTTTCCTGTTTACGAAAAAGATGAATACTTGAGATTAGGTGCGGAAGAGTTGATAAAAATAAATGAAAATTAAAAAAATAAAAATTTTCATATTAATTTTCCTCAATTAAATTTGTCAATTAAAAAATTTTATAATTTTCATTTATCTAAATTAAGAAATTTTTTTTATTGCGTTTATTCAAAAATAATAGATAAAATTTGAAAAAATACTGTCGTTCCTCAATATAACGAAGATTATAAATTCAAAATAACTCACATTCGTCATAAAAAGATAACGAGGATTTTTGTATTTCTTTATTTTTCCTATTAAAAAAATTCTCAATATTAAACATTTAGTCCGATGCGATGATTACATTTTACCATTGTTTTATAAACTCCGTCGTTCAAATAGAAAGTCGTGGCGATATACACAAAAGAGTAGCTACATACATGACATTTGTTTTGTCTTAGAAACCACAGTTATTTCTAAATTGCTATAATTTAAAGATATTTAACAATCTTTATTTTATTACCGTCACAGTACAATCGATCGAGATCAAATACTGCTTCATTGTCATATTAGGCCAAGTATTTATCAGCTATAACATACAGTTTTATTGCAGTGTATCATCATAGTAAAAATCGCTTAATTCTAATTTTAACTTTTGTTTATATATTAAATTGATTATAAATACAGACTGATCTCCTTAATATGAACGATCTCTTATATGAAGTCTGCTTATTATGAACACTAGGCTCTTATTTTTAATATTTCTTATAAAACATGCATATTTTCACTTTAAATCTGTCAAATTCTTGTTCTAGACATGAACACTCAAAAAAAAACATTTTTACATATATTTAAAAGCTATTTCCTAAATGCTTATATTATGAACACCAAAAAAATAAGAGAAAAGAAATAAAAATAAAAGCTAAGGTATTTAAAATTTTTAGAGGCAAATTTAGCTGTTTGCCTAAAAGGTTAAATATCTTTAGTATGAATATATAATAAAATTGAAAATAAAAATATGCCTTTTTAAATAATAATACCAAAAAATAATGATCTGTTATGAGGATATAACAGCCTAAACGCCATTTTTCATTTGATCAAAAACTATAGAATATTTTAAAACAACGTTTCATATATATTATTATCTCACCTGATGGCCTGTAAGATATGGCTTTTAGACTTTCAGAAGAAAATTCATTTACAAATTTCTCGGTATTTTATAGATGCATAATAAAATTTAGCAAAAAACTTATTATTAAGTCAAGAAATATTGTAGGAGAATCTGGAATTGTAAAAACCGACGTATTGGCAAATATTAAACTTATTACAGATCTAAACTAAGTTAAATTCATCTAAAAGACATATTTAATGCTGATAAAGCAGTTCTTACTTGTGAAATACAATAAATCAAATATTGATTGTTAATGAACAACATAAAGTAGCGGAATGTATACAAAAAGACGACTGACCATATTTTATAGAAATTTAAAAGATGAGAAATTAAATCCTATATTTATATGATAATCGGAAAATTATGTTTCTTTTAAATCAATAATACTAATAATCTTATTTTATGTGTAAAATAATTTTAAGTCTTGAATGACTTTAGCCTTTAATTACAGTCTTTTTTATTTTTATGTACTACTCATTTCATTCTTATAAACCACTTATTTCATTTTTATAAACCACTCATTTTATTCTTATAAATTACTCCTTGCATTCTTATAAACTACTCATTTCATTCTATGAATCATTCATTTCAAACTTATAAAGCACTCATTTCATTCTTATAAAGCACTCATTTCATTCTTATAAAGCACTCATTTTCGTTTTATAAAGCACTCATTTCATTCTTATTAACTACACATTTCATTCTTATAAACGACTCATTTTATTTTATCAACCGCTTTTTCAAAAGAATAAATATTTCGTCCCTAAATGAAATTGAATCAGAAAAAAATGAACCTCTTACTGAATTTCGACAATACAACTTAAGTGGTGAAATTTAAAATACACGAAATTAGAGAAAGGCTGTAACAAAAGCCGTAGTAGAAAATTTGGTACTAGTACCTTCCTATGGACCAAAATTTTTTAAATAAGAAGTAAATGTAAATATTTTACTAAGGGTTAAATTGCGCGTTAAAAACGAATAAAAATGTTTTTTTTAGTATTATCATTTTTATATATAATATTTCTATATTTAGCGAGACTAAATATAGAAATATTATATAAAAAATAAAATACTTGAAAATACTTTTCTATTCGTTTTTAACACGCAATTTAATCCTTAATAACATATTTACATTTACTTCTTATTTAAAAAATTTTGGTCATAGGATAGTAGTAGTACCAAATTTTATTCAGATTATAAGTTCTGTAAACTCTAATAAGAATAAAATAAGAAGGAGCATGCCGAAAAAATGCAGAAGGCATTTTTTCGACCTTTTTTGTAATTTTTACCGAAAAAACGACGAAAATTTATATTTAAATAATAATAAAAAATATCAAAAAATAAAAAATTTTAATAATAAGATATTCTTAAAATAAAAAAAATAAATGAAAATCACCAATTTATTTACTTTCCCAAATACAAATCAAATAACCTTTCCATATTTTTGAAAAATTCATAGCCAACATAATAATTATAATTCAATATTATATTTCTTCTTAAACATTCTTTTCGTCTGATTGAAAAGTTGCGCTTTTTAGCTTTTGGATTTTAAGTTTAAGACGTCGTTCTTCTTGTTTCAAAATTTCGATAACCCTGACTAAATTCATATTTTTTCTGCTGATTTTAGAATTTATATGTCGATGATATGCTTCACAGCTATTGGTAGTTGTGGGAATATTTTCTTTAACACGGTCATATACGTTCCAAAAATCTTTATTTTTAATTTTATTATCAAAATTTTCAATAAAATTTAATTTAAAATATTTTATAATTATATCATAAATATTATTATCTTCCTTAATAGCTATAATTTTTTCAAATTCAACCTCAATTTTTTCTTTTGGAACATAGCTTAAAATCAATAAATACTTTACAAATTTTCTGAACTTTTCATTAACTTTATATATCCCAATCAACTGATTTTTTTTCAAAAAATTAACAATGAGTTGATTAAAATGAAAATTACAACCATTAATTTTAGTATTAGGGAAAATGGTTTTAATTGAATTGAAAACGGCAATTTCAAAGTCAATAATGAAAACATCAGGACCTTTTTTCAGAAAAGTAAATATTTTTCGAAAAGCTTCTGTATACGATTTTTGTGATTTAGATTTCATTATCAAAAATACTAAAGGAATCATATTTCCGAAAACATCGCCATGTAAAATGTATACTTGCTGAAACCCTTTAGGGGAACTATAAAATGTGCCATCAGCTAGCCAAACTTTAGAAACACTTAGTAATTCGAAATTGTATTTTGTAGCAAAGATTAAAAATCGATCTTTTTGTTTTATTCCAGAATCATATTGTAAAAATAATTCATTGTCGTATGTGATTTCTTGAGATTCGGGAATGTCATAAGTTTTAATAGTTTTATGTTTTTGTTCTGATTTTTAAAAAATAATCTCGCATACTTTGATACCGACTCATGTGGCAATATTTTTCAATCGGAAAAATAGCAAAGCCTTATTTAAAGATTCAATAAACCCCTCACTAGTCATTTTTGCATTTTCTTTCAATTGGCGATTTACAT
This sequence comes from Dictyocoela muelleri, assembly GCA_016256075.1. NCBI lineage: Eukaryota > Fungi > Microsporidia > Dictyocoela > Dictyocoela muelleri. Next base: position 6,061 of record SDVU01000346.1, on the reverse strand, counting down.
TCATTTTTTTAATTCGTTCTTCTTCTTTTTCATGCCAATGTTCAATAGATTACAAAATTTTAGTAATCTCTTTATCTGTACGTAGTCGCCCCGGACAATCACGGCGAGCACACCTCCAACTTACAAAATTTTTTGAAGTAGTATCATGATTATAAATGTAATCATTAAAAATAATCTTAATTTTACCGTTTTCTTTCTGTGAATTCATAATTTTGAATTTTTCCATGGGTAAAAATTTTTGTCGTTTTTTCTGTAAAAACGACAATCTCCCAAACCGAAAAAATGCCTACGGATTTTTTCGGTTTGGTAAATACTTGAAAATACATTTCTATTCGTTTTCAACACGCAATTTAATCCTTAATAACATATTTACATTTACTTTTTATTTAAAAAAATTTTCGGTCATAGGATAGTAGTAGTACCAAATTTTCTTAAGATTATAAGTTCTGTAAACTCTAATAAGAATAAAATGAGAAGGATTACAGTGTTATTATATTCATGTATTTGTAAAATGTATAATGGATATTTAGCAGAAAAATTCATCAATCTTTGTTCATACGAGTTCGCCGTTGAATAGAAAAAATAAATAAAAAGACTATCATAATGAAATAAACATTATAGCATCAAAAATTGCTAGTAATCCACGTATAAATCTAAATTTTTCGCCTGATTAATTACATGCGTGTATCAGGACGACTACTTATTCACCGTCTATAATTTGCAGAATAATGCAATTAAATAAAACATTCCAGAAAGATGCATATTTTGTTTCGATTAACCGTAATATAGATCAAAACAGACTTTTCAGAAATCAATACGGGTAATTTGATGGAAATATTTGTGATGATCAATTGATTTAAATCGACGAGACAGGATTTAATATTCATATATCACCCCAATTGGGCTATACACAAAATAATGCGAAATTTTATATAGATGCACCTAACTCGAAATGTACAAATAAATCTCTACTCTTTGCAATAAATCCCCAAGAATTGTTTTTGAAAGGCTTAAACTAAGACGTTTTAAACCATTCGAAGTCATTCTTTTTATAAAAACAACGTAGCCAAGAGTGGAAACAATGATTGAAAATGTGTTGTTATGGACAATGATTCGATACATAAAACATCTGAGATTCTACAAGGTTTATACGATAAGGTCTATACGTTTAAGTTCTCGCCTTATATCATCATAACTAAACCCTATTAAGAAATTTTTATCTTGTTTAAAGTCACCTTTTCGTCTTAGAGTAAGATGTCTTGATAATAATATGTTGATCTCCATTATTAAAGATATTTTAGATACATAAGTATTTATTACTGCGCACGAAGCGCACGACATGCTATTGGCGCGAGCGACGATTTTCCGAAGTGTATTTTTATTTATTTATTTATTTAGCTTTATTGATAATTTATAATTTTCATGATTTTATAATTTTATAATTTTACAATTTTTAATAATTTTTTATTTTGAAAATTTAATTTTTAATTATTAAAAACTTTATTTTTATAATTTAAATTTTTTAAGAGTACAATATTGTCGACTATGGAGCGTGTATAAATAAAATCGGTGTACTTTGGAGAGTTTAATTTCAAATTCCGATTTTTATTTTTTTGAAATTTCATATTTACTTTTTATTAAATTTTTAATACGAAAAGTTTTGTAATCATGAATTGAATGAGTAAAAAAAACGATAATCTATATTAAGTATAAAGATTATTTCATTTTAAATAAATTATTTTAAGTAAATTATTTCTTTCTATTTGATAATATAAATGTTATTATATTTTTATTTATATAAATTTTCTAAACCATAATCTATATAAATTTTAAGATAAATAAAAATGTTCTCAAAAATATTTTAGATATTAGGATCAAGCTATTGTTTAGTCATTACTATATTTTGTCGGTTATTAATAAAGCCGTTAATTTCATATGTAATAAATTATAATACTAATTTCCAGATGCTTGTTTAATTGAAACATAATAAAATATTACAATGGTACTTTAAGATGATGTAGTAGCGGTTCTCGCAGTATGAAACCTTTCTCGCATATATGTAACGCGTCTGGCATGAATATGTAACGTGTCTGGCAATGCTGTAACGCGTTTGGCATGGCTGTAACGCGTCTGGCATGGTTGTAACGCTTTTGGCATGAGAATCTAAAATAATAACCATGAATAAAATGTAATTAAGATATAAATACGAGCGCTGTTCGCATGCTTGCTCTTCACATGCTTGCTCTTCGCACACCGAAATTATCATACATAGAATAAATTCTATATAAAAAATGATATAATTTTACATATTTAGCAAATTTGAATTTGTTATTTCATTTTAAAAAAAATGTTTTAAAAAATACAATTATGCACTAAAAATCGAGAAAAATCAAAATGATTTATATCTGTACCTAACAATGTAATGTTATAATTGTATTAAAGAAATGAATGTGGGTCATGATATGACTATAAACTTAAAATTAAGAATAAAAATGAATTATTAAATACTTAATATCTAATAATTGTGGCGCGCGAAACGCGCGACATGCAAAATACGGGCACGCATTTCGCTTTAAATTACACTTTAATTTTGGAATTTTTTTCTAATTACTCATGCGAGACGCATTACAAACATGCGAGAAGCTCCACATACCATATTACGAACCGGCATAATTTTATTAACAATTACTCACAAAACAACTGAGGATTAGTATTATATTTATTTAATTATGAAATTGATAGCTTTATTAATAACCTAACAATTGTATTGGTAATGGCTACGTAATAGCTTGCCTAGGAGCTACAAATTTATTTTTTTTTAATATTTAAATTTTTTATTTCAAAAAATAAATATATTGTGGTTCATAATATTTTTAAAAATATAGCTATAATACCGATTTTAATTACAACAATAAAATTTACAATATAAATATTTTAATTAAAAGGAAAATTACTTTTTATACTTAGAATAGATATAATCATATTTTTTTATATTTTTTTTTCATAATTCAATTTATGATTATCAAACTTTTTCTTTAAAAAATTTATAAAAAGTTAATTTTAAAATTTCAAAAATTACCAGACAAAAGTGCAGCGATACACATGTCGGAATCTTCACAGTCGACAATACATGTTCACTTAAAAAATTTAATCTAAAAACATCATCACTGTTTTATTTAAACTAAATTTAAAATAAAATTTAAAAAAAAAATAAAAAAAATAAAAAAATGCATTCCTGGGAATTGGACGGTAGCTTTTCGCATGTCGCGCGCTTCGCGCGGACAATAATTATACACGCGAAGCTCGAGCCCATCGGATGAGCAATTGAAAAATATTTAAATCAAAAAAAACCATTTCTACATTTTTTTTCCTATTCAAATATTTCATAATACACCTTCGATGGTCTCTCACTTTACATGATCTCGCGTTTCGCGCGTGAATAACATTAATATTAAATGATAAAATTAATAATAGACATTGTTTTAATTTAAAATAGATTTTTATCGCGCCAACTAGATTTTTTGCTTGCATAAAATCTCTCAAGTTCATCTAAGCTCCCTATAAATTCACCTTCTAAAAATATTATAGGTAATGTATGCCAATCGTAAATTTGATTAATTTCAGAAATCATTTCTTTTCCTAATTCTTCAGGAATGATCACATAATTTATTTTTTTCTTTTTTAGAAATAAAATAGCATCATTACATAAAAATGAAGAGTGATTAACAATTATTATGTTTTTGTTTTTGTCTAATTCCTTTGCTAAATAACTCATAAAATTTTACTTTCTATACTCTTTTATAATAAATAATATTTTTAACCCAATTTATAAATATTAGTATAATATCTCATTAATCTCTTATTTTATTGATTGGAAAATTCATTATTCTAATCTAACTGTAAATTGTTTTTTGTTATTATTTAAATTATTTTTTTGCTAATAAACAGCATTGGTGTGAATATTTAGTTTAAATACCCTTAAAATCATTAAAAATAATTTTCAGATTTATTATCAAAAATATTTTTTAAAATTAAAAAAGTATATTCGTTATTAGTAGAGACCGAAATTTGGCCGGTTTTTTAAAAGAAAAAAAAAATCAAAAAAGGCGGTTTTTGACACTTAAAAAAAGGCGGGTCAAAAATGGTTTTGGACGTTTAAAGAAAAATAATAAACGACGTAAAACTAACATTAAAAAATAACACAATGGGCTAAAAAGAAGATTTATATATTAAAATATAAGAAAAGTATTTATTATAATTAATATGTTTTTAAATTACTTCTCCTATCATTTAGTAGATAAGTTAGCTTTATAAAAATTTCTTTCCACGGGTACTGTTGTTAATGGGACGAATATTTGATCTTCTTCAAGAGGTATATCAATTGATGAATTGAGCATAAAATTCAAATCTGGATTCTTTGCAATCAATTAGTTTACTCTCTCTAAAAGGCTCAGTTCATTTTTAACTTCATTAAGAACGTGATTTAATATACGTAACTGATCATTAATTGGCAAAGTAGAATCTTTAATGTTTTAATTCTCTGTGTTAAAACGCGAAAACTATTTATTCTTCTAAACTTTATATACAATTTTTGATCTTCTTTCATCTCGAAAAATATTAAATCATTGTTTTGCTCATATAGTTTAAAAGAACTTTATTTTTTTAATATTTTCAAAAAACAAAAAACCTCCCAAACCTATACATGTGTCCATACGGATCATTACGGGAGGTTTAGGCATGTTTAGATCTGTGACAACGTAAAATAGTTGTTGATTCAATTTATTTTTTGTCAGTTTACGCTTAAGAAGAGCAATAAAATTTTCTACAGCATCAGAATTCTATCTAATTGTTTCACATACTAAATGAACCAAATATGCTAGGCAGGTAATATTTTTATAGAAGTAATAATGTCTTTTAACATTCTTCCTGCTTTTAAAACCTAATCTGCCATATCTGAGAGTACTAGTTTTATTTTAGAATTCATAATATTTCCATCTGACAATATTGAAACAACATTGAGAACTTCAGCTAGAACTGTGGTAGAATTTGTTTTGCTCAACTCAACCATCTTTATGAGTTTCGGATTATTATCAATTTTATTTTTTGCCCATAGGCCTACTAAAATATTCAATATATATCTTCTTTTATATTGTTTGTTTTATCGAACATGAGATAATATTCCATTATCTTTATATTTTCTAAAATTTGATCATATTTTTGTATAGATTCGATCTATAACAGTTGTTTGATTTTGCTTAGTCGCTTTTAAGTTTCTTAAGTATATTTTTTAAAAAAGTTTTTCATTTCTTGTGTCTCCAACTTATGCCTAGGAATCGCTGCGCGTAAGAAAATATTGATTGAATCCTCATCAAAAAGATCTACCTCCCCTTCTTGAACATCAAATTCCAGTCTTTTAGAATAAGTTTTGAATATACGGCTCTAGTATGAGCTTGAGTAGATATATGCTTATCTAATGGCCTCCGTTTATCATGAGGTCTTTATGTGTAAATTTTAACACAATACTTGCAATAATATTTTCATTCACTGATTATTTCTATAAAAGGATGGTCTTTAATGAATGAGTTTAAAGCAATGTACACATAAATTTTTTATTCATTCATTTTTAAGGGGTTGTTAAAAATAAAAATTTTTTTAGAAAAAAGAGTACCAAAAGCCGACTTAAGAAATCTTAGAATGTTAAGCGTCAAAATTTCAGTCGCGAGTTATTAGTAGGGCTGGTAAAATGCACGCACAAGGCATTTTGTAAAAACTGTCAATTTTCGTTCTTTAATAATACCCGACATTTTAAAAAAAAATTTATTTTTACCCGGCATTTTTTAATTTCTATATATTTATAATAGTTATTAAAAATTTTTAAAAAATTTTTTAAAAGATTTATTTTTGATATTATTAAAGGTATTTATATGTGTATATGTGGGCGCGCAGCGCGCTACCCGCGTCATTAGCGCCACTTTTTTTTATTAAAGAAAAGTGTCACAACGAGGCTCGAACCCGCTAAAATTGCCTAGCAATTATTATCTGTACCACTGGACTACAGAAC
>SDVU01000345.1:0-14643 GCA_016256075.1 Dictyocoela muelleri | reverse complement strand
TATAGGTGCATAATTTCATGAAACAAAGACAATTTCTGCAGGTTAATTCTGACCGTATAAACTGATGTGACATCATATTGTCACAATTTCTTCATTATTTAATCGCATTATTTCAGTTTCGTAATTATTTCCCCGAATCATAAGGGCTAAAATAAAACTATTTTATCATGGTCAGAATTTCTCGCCCGGGGGCGAAATTTTGACCATTATTTGATCATTTGAAGGTTTTTATGTTTTTTAGAAATTATAAAGGCATAAGATTTTCTGATTTTCTTATGATAATACTTAATAAAGATTGATTTTATTTTTTTTATTCTATTATTTTTTATATATAAAGGTTAACTTACGGTCCGGGTTAGGCGCCCCATTGAATTTTTAATAATCGTCATCCGTAAAGTAAATAAAATGAATCTTATTTAAAATAAGCGTAAAATATCGAGATATACTTATATGTGACAATAATAAATTTTTACCGGCTAAATATGGATGTTTCATTTAGTATGTCTCGATATTTTACTCTTATTTTAAATAAGAATCATTTTATTTACTCTTACGGATGACGATTATTAAAAATTCAATGGGGCGCCTAACCCGTTAGAAAACCCAATATTTCATATAAATATAAACAGTTATTTGGGATCTATCCCAAAATTCTACCCCGGGGTATAATTTTGTGATATATCAATTTTTTTAATCCACTATGAAACCTTAAAAATTGGAAGAAAAAATTGAAAGTCTAAAGCTACCTCAAAATTTTCCCCATTAGAGAGAAATTTTAGATAAATAAAAAAAATTTAAACCCTTATGAGAGCTCAAGAATTGCAAGAAAAAATTGTAATTTTGGTTCTCCAACAGGTTAACACCCCCTTAAGAATAAAAATAGCGGTTCAGAAGAGATGAAGCCATGTTTCTTATTTGAAATAAGCCTTCATAAAAAGTTACACCTCTATCATGCCTTTTTAAATTCTTTTAATTGTTTAAAAAAATTTAAAAAGTCATGATATAGGTTTAACTTTTTATGAAGGCTTGTTCCAAATAAGAAAAATAATCTCGGCTCTTTTAAACAGCGATTTTTATTTTTAAAAGGGGGGCTAACTCGTTTAAGAACCTAAATTTTTAATGACTTACAACTTATTCAGTATTTATTCGATAATAAATATTTAAAGAAGGGGGATTTCTGCAATTTTTGTAAAGGATTATACTTTTTGCGAAAATATAAACAAAGTATAAATTCTTATGCATGGCGATGTATTAATTCGTCTTGCAAGAACTATAAGAAATATTCAAATATTCGGAAAGGTAGTTTCTTCGAAAACTTGAATTTGTCATTTAAATTAATTATAAAGATAGTTCTATTTTACACTACAAGAATTCCACGACTGTGCATTATAAATTATATGCCCTTAAGCAAAAATACAGAGATTAAAATAGTTAATAAGATTGTTGATAGGATTCTGGATCCTAATTTTTTTGATGATAAATTAGGCGGTGAAGGAAAAATTATTCAAGTTGATGAAACTATGCTTAATTACAAACAAAAAGCCATCGTGGTAGAACACCGTTTATAAAACAGATACATTATGCATAACTGAATTTTATAAAGAAATTCTTCGTGTTTTTGCCTATTTCATTGAAAATAAGCTTGAAACGAGAATAGTTCTAATTATATGTTATAAAGTGACGTTTAATTCAACTATTTGGACTGATGAACATCGCTCATATGCAAATTAAAAAGAATTCGATTTTACTTATGATATTGTGTGTCATAAATATACTTTTATTAATGAAGACAGTGGTGCAAATACTCAAGTAGTCGAATTTTTTAATAATCTGATAAAAAAAGATATAAAATCAAGAATTGGGTTAAAAACAGAAAACCGGGATAAATTTTTAAAAGAAATTTGTTTTTATTATAATAATAAGAAAACCTTTTTGGAAAAATTACACAATTTAATTAAATTTTAATGGAAATTTATATTTTTGATTTTTGATTTTTTTTATTTTTTTTGACGGGGTGGAATTTGAGAAAGATAGCCATGGGGATGGAATATGTGGATAGATAGCCATGGGGGAATTTGGGGATAGATCCGTTATTTTTAATTTGTATATCTATAATAAGAAATTCTATTTTTTATTCCTTTTTTCATTTTCACGATAAATAAGAGCAATATTACCCGTCCTCGTTTTAATTTCAATTAATAAATTTTCATAATTTTTGTTGTAATTATACAACTCATTTTTATTCATATATGGGTTAAAAACATTTTTTTAAAATTTATTGAGAAAAGTCGGTATTGGCAGAAAAATTCCCATGATAAATTTTGATATTTATTTTCATGTTAAAAAACATATTATTTTATTCATTTCCTCCTATTTTCAAAATTTTGCACCCTAATTGAAAAAAAAAATATTTATATAAAATATTAAATCCTTATTCGGCAACCTATATTTTAATAATTTTATCTAAATATTGGCTGGTAGAATCTTTTATATCCAAATAAACGATATTCATCATCAAATAAGTATTAGGCTAGTTAAATAGATTAAATATAATTAAAGAGAATAAAAACATAAGCCAAAAACATTTCTATAAAAAATTAAAGTTCATTGCTCAAAATTAACTGTTTCTCTTCACATTTTTAAGAAATTTTCCTTTTTAAAAAAGTTATGTTTCAATTAAAAAATCCGAATTCATCTATATAAATTCGGATAATATTATAAATTTCACGTGGCGTGTTTTTAACCACATCCTTAGACTATTTTTTATATCAACTTTTAAAAATTAAGCTAATCTAGTAAAAATTTATCCTTCAGAATTAATTTCACAATATGAAAATTTAAACTCTTAAAATATATTACAAATTCACATAAATATTTTTCATCTTTATTAGTCTTAATAAAAAGTATATTTTAGCAATTTTATGATTAAAATTATTATTTTTAAATGTATTGTACTTAAAATTATCAAATCAAAAAAATATCAAAATAAAAATCAGGTAAATTAAAAATAAAGGTAAATTAAAAATAATGTAAATAAAAATAGTCCGAAATTAAAAATAGAACAAAAAATCAGAAAAAAATTAAAAAATTTATTAAAATAAAAAAATCAGGTAAATTAAAAGAATCAATTTTTAAAATAAAATTAATGATTTATTAATGATTAATTAATGATTTTGATCAAATTGAATTTAATCATATTTTTATACATAAATGGTTTCATCTTAAAAAATTTAGGTGTTACGAAAATCTTAATATTTCTTTTTAGACCCCATCAAATTATTTAAATATTTTTATCAATAGGCTGTTTTGTCCAATCTAGAATATAAATAAATAGGTTTTATAATTATTTTAAAATAAATAATAAAAATAATTAAAGCCCACCCTATGGAAAATGATGAAAAAGAATTTGAAAGTAGGATTTTCGATAAAGAAAATTCGACAAACGAAATCGATATGTCGAAATCGCTAAATGAAAAGAAAAATCTAAATTCTAATTATGAATCACAAAATGATGCTTTTAATTATCAAACCTTAAAAAATAATTCTTACAATAAAGTTTCAGGTTTGATAAATAATGATGATTTGGCCGGTAATAATTTAACTGTATTTAAAAATGATATTATACCCGGAATTAATCGTTCATATCGAATCATATCAAGAATTGGAATAGGGACATTTGGTCAGGTGTATAAATGCGTATCTGATGGAGACGTGTATGCCATCAAAATCATCAAAAATCGTAAAATTTACATGGAGCATGGAATTTTTGAATCGCAAATTTTGAAAAAATTAAGCAACAACAGATATATTGTCCAGATAATCGATACTTTAATCCATAAAGGTCATTTCTGCATTGTGATGGAATTATTAGGATCTAATCTTTATGAAATGTTGAAAATAAAAAAATTTAGTGGTTTATCTCATTTAGGGATGCGAATTGTTTGTAGCCAAATTCTCGACGCACTTTGTGATTTATACGCTCATGGGATTGTTCACTGTGACCTTAAACCCGAAAATATTGTTATTGCAGACCCTCAAAGCCTTAAAATTAAGATAATTGACTTTGGCTCTTCGTTCTTTGGTCAGAAAGATGCATATTTTTATATCCAATCTCGATTTTACCGAGCACCTGAAGTCATTTTAGGCATGCCATATGACAATTCGATCGATATGTGGTCATTCGGTTGTTTGGTTTACGAAATTTTTGTAGGTTATCCCTTATTCCCAGGTAAAGATAATTATGATCAAATGGGACGAATTTGTAAAATGTTGGGTAACCCTCCAAACTTTATGATCGAGAATGCAAACAATTCGCATTTTTACAACAAGCGAATTTTTTCACCTGAAGCTCCTGATTTGGCCTCAATCAAACAAAAAATTGTCGCCCAACCGTGTAATATTCATGAAAACATGTTGTTTTACAAATTTTTGCTAAATATTTTGCAAATTAACCCGTTAACACGACCTACACCATTTCAGGTTAGGAAAGATCCATATTTGAATAACGAGATTGTGATGCAAAATGCATGGACCCAACAATCCCTATCTGAGGTTCAAAATGATATTTCAACAAATGTTCATGGTAATAAATCGTTGACAACTCTAAAAAATCAACCATTATCATCTCTAAGAAATGAACCTATTAGGAATCAGCCCAATCCAATCCCGAGAAGGTCTTTGAGACGAGAATCTGTTTTTGATTTAAACGATTTTTCTCAGAGTTTTAAAAACGCGGGTGAAAGGCGAAAGAAGTCACAATTTGATTTTAAAAAGAAAAATGATAATTAAATCGATTTTTTAGGTAGGACGGAAGTAAATTTTTTGTTGAAATTTTATTTATTTTAGTTAAGCAAAATATTTTTTAGGATATTAAATTTTTAATTTTGACCAATTAATATTCTTTTAAATTAAAATTTATAATTAAAAACTTTTTTTGATTAAAAATAAACAAACCAAGTTTTTGTAAAAGTTTAATAATTTTAAACTTTCAAAATATCTAAAATGGTAAACACGTACTTAAATTTTAAATATTTTTTGCATAAAAAATAAAATATACTAGTCAATGATTTTATGCGATCAATCCTTTATAATCTGAATTTATTTATATTTATAAAAAAAGTATTTTGCATAATTCAAGAAATTAATGATTGGAAGATAAGTAAAAGTGGTTATATCATTAAAACGCGTTAAAAATATAAATATAAAAGTCTGGACATAATCTGTTGTTAATATAATAACATATATATCTATTCTTACTTTTCAGTCCGTATATTAGTCTCAACCAATAATCTTTAGACCTTTTGTTCTTGGCGTTCCAATAATACGTCACTTCCTAAGCTACCCAAAAGCCCAGCTGTATACGCGATTCTCGTCTTATCAATGAATCACCAGGATACAGGTAATTAGTAGCTTTTTATGATTTTTTTTACAGTCTTTTTCATTCTTATTAATCACTCCTTGCATTCTTATAAACCACTCATTTCATTCTCATAAAACACTCATTTCATTCTTATAAACCACTCATTTCATTTTTATAAACCACTCATCTCATTCTTATAAACCACTCATTTCATTCTTATAAACCACTCATTTCATTCTTACAAACCACTCATTTCATTCTTATAAACCACTAGTTGCATTCTTATAAACCACTCATTTCATTCTTATAAACCACTCATTTCGTTCAAAACTCACTTTTTAAAAAAAGTTCCCAAAAAGGAGAAGTTTTATAATGGTAAATTATACAACCCGTTTCATTATTATATCCCTGTCTTTTCATTATTATATCCCCCTTGTTGCATTATTATATTCCCATTGTTGCATTATTATATTCCCTTTGTTGCATTATTATATTCCACACATTATAAAATTATATTCCCATCGTTGAATTATTCTATTCCCCTCCTTGCATTATTATTCTCTCCAAGTTCCAATACGAATTTTTTAAAAGTTATAGACCCATTACTTTCAAGTTATAGAACCAAAACTTCCAATTATAGAACCATTACTTGAAAGTTATAGACCTGTTTTTTAAGACATATAGAGACATTTTGCCAGAGTTATAGACACATTTTGCTAGAGTAATAGATGATATGCTAAAATTCGTAGCGATTAGTTATTTTTTAAAACCCTTTTTTTAAACCTTTTTTTCACCCTTATTTTAAAACTACAATTTTTTAACCATCATTTTTACACACATTTTTAAACCCCGATTTTCCAACCCTTATTTTTTAACCCTCATTTTCCAACCCTCATTTTTTGACTCATGTTTTTTGACCCATATTTTTGACCTATATTTTTTGACTCATATTTTTTAAACCCCATTTTTTAACCCTCATTTTTTAACACTTATTTTTAAACCCTTATTTTTTAACCTAATTTCTACCCCTAATTTTTTAATCAATATTTTTAACCCTTATGAAAAAAAGACTCCATTTTAACCATTATTCTTAATGATTTTTTAAATTATATTTTTTAACCTTTTTTAACATAAGTAAAAAAATAAAGGTTAAAAACTAAGGTAAAAAAATTAAGGTTGAAAAATAAGTATTAAAAAATAATGGTTAAAAAATGAGGGTTAAAAAATAAAGGTTAAAAAATAGAGGTTGGAAAATGAGGGTGCGAAAAATGAGGGTTAAAAAGGGGGTTTTTAAAATAATGTTTAAAAAAAGTAAAAAAAAAAGGGGGTTGGAAAAAGGGGGGTCGGAAAATGGAGGGGGTAGAAAAATCGTTAAAAAATAAGGTTTGAAAGGGTTTTAGAGTAAGGGTTAAAAATATTGGTTAATAAATAATGGTTAAAAAATGAGGGTTAAAAAAGGGGTTAAAAAATGATATATATTATATATTACAAGCCTACAACATCCATAGCTGCCAATCCGGAGAGTTGTCTCCAAACATAGTCTTATTACCTTTGGTTCCTGGTGTTCCGAAAATAGTCAGTTCCTAAGCTACCCATAAGCCCAGCTGTATACGCGATTTCCGTTTTATAAATGACTCGGCAGAAAAGCAATGAGTCTATAACTTTTAAAAACCCTGTATTGCAACGGGGGAATATAATAATGCTACGAGGGAATATAATAATTCAACGAGGGGAATATAATAAGGCGACGAGGAGAATATAATAATGCAACAAGGGTAATATAATAATTCAAATTGTGGAATAAAATAATGCAGCAAGGGGAATATAATAATGCAACGTGGGAAATATAATATTGCAACGAGGGGGTTGTGTTATGTGGCAAGGGTAATATAATGATGAAACGGGCTGTATAATTTTATCATAATAAAAGTTATCCTTTTTTGAAACTTTTTTTTAAAGTTGTGATTTATAAGAAGGAAATGAGTGTTTATAAAAACGAAATTAGTGGTTTATAAGAATGCAAGGAGTGGTTTATAAGAATGCAATGAGTGGTTTATAAGAATGAAATGAGTGGTTTATAAGAATGAAATGAGTGGTTTATAAGAATGAAATGAGTGGTTTATAAGAATGCAAGGGGTGGTTTATAAGAATGCAAGTAGTGTTTATAAGAATGAAATGAGTGGTTTATAAGAATGAAAAGGACTGTAAATAAATGTCTATATTCATATCTAGATGAGGTGTTAGAAGGTTATAGACAAATTTTTGTTTAAAAATTTTTTTTAAAAATTTATATATAGGCCTTTGATTTCATTGAATATCCTAAAATATTGATCCATTTCGTTATATTCACTAATACTTTTTTTTCACATAAAGTAATACCTGAAATAATTTTGCTTGTTGATATAAAAAATTATCGGGTATAAATTGCTTTTAAATTCAAGATTTCACGAAGAAATGCTAAAAATCAGAAGGAAAAAAAAAAAGGACAATTTAGCGTCTAAAGAAAGTGATAGACAGAAACATGTTAACACAGTGTTTGTTAATCAGTAAATACAATACAAAAAAATAATCGTTTAGACACTCTCTATAGAGGTTCAAAAGACGAAATAACAAAGGTTCATTATTTTACTATTAAAAGAGTGCTTAAAGATAATTATATAAAATTCTTCAATCCCATCAAAAAAAAAAACTTTCGTTTTAAATTGAATTTATCTCGATATGTAAAATTAAAAACGATTTTTACTTTTTATCAAACCAAAACTTAAACTAATAATATTTTTTATGATATAAAATTTTATAGTTTTATATCATAATTTAAGGGTTCTGTGTAAGAGAACAAGGTACATGTTATATCAAAAATTATATATCTGATACCGCCGACGCGGTTTGATTTATTAAATGTTATAGATTTGTTTTTCGGGTTGCCTATCTGGCGAAATACCCGCAAAAATGCCAGGTCTTTTTTAAAAAAAAATAAATTAAAAATACCCATGTTTTCGAATTTTAGAATAATTTAAAAATATTAAAATGGCTAAAGAATGAAATTATTTAATAAAAAAACATTAATGAAGTTAGATATAATGTCATAAAATTAGAATAAATCATAGTGATTGTAATTCGATACAATGTTTTTTATCATTCTGTCATTTTTATCTCGTTTAATAAACCCGGCTTTTAAATTATTGATTTCCATACTGACTCTCAATTTTCTTTTTTTAATAAGTCAACTATTTTTCCAAGTGAAGGATTCTTTTTTTTAATTTTAGAATTTAAATGTCGATTATATCCTTCACAACTGTTTGTTGTGGTAGGAATATCATTTATAATTCTTTCATAAACACTCCAAGGCTGGGCGTCAGTTCGCCTGTAGGCGAACTGACGCTGTTTCGCCAGAAATTTCAAAAGCGTCAGTTCACCTTTTAATCTTTTTTTTTCACAAAATAAATTTATAAATTTAACCTATGTCAGAGCCAATAAATTTCATAAAATCAAGAAGGGGTGGTGAAATTATACTTTATTTAGGGTATGTCTATAATTTCGAATGAAATTTGGCCGATAAATAAAGATTTAGATGTCAAAATCGTACATGCCGGGCCAAGATGATATGCGATAATTTGAAAAACGTCGAAGTCATAAATGAACATTTCCATTCTGCAGATTTTAATAAATGCAACATTTTACTAGCAAAATAAAATATTGATAAACGTGCTTTCGAAACTAGGGAAGATACCAGGCAAATAATTTCTAATATAACAAAAGATATTAGTGATGATATTGTCCACATGCTTTCCTCTTATAAATCTATGGTTGATAGAATAAATAAACTAAGAAGGCAGAAAATTCCTCTTTTTTCTGATTTGAATGAAGATATTCCAGAAGAATTGAAAATGGACTACCAGGGAAATAAATTTTTAATAAATGATTCTGGTGTAAATGATAAGTACCGGAATGCAGCTTTTTCCCCGATATTTGCAAAAAAATTTATTAATTTAGGTGATATTTTTCTTATTGATGGAACATTCAAAATTTCAACATTTGGATTTACACAACATGTGTCAATACATATAATGGTTGTTTAGAAATCATATTTATTAATTTATATTTTACTGAAATCAAAGAATGAAGATGCATATAAGAAAGCCTTGTCTTTTTTGAAAGAAAAATTTAATTTGAAACCAAAATATATAATAACAGATTTCGAAATTGCTCTTATTAATGCTTTAAAGTTTAATTTCCCAACCTCAACTTTTTCAGGTTGTAGTTTTCATTTTGGGAAAGCAATTTGGAATCGTTTTCAAATAAATGGTTTAACAAAAAATGACAAAAAAGACATGTCAAATTCTATTGCTAGAAAATTACTAAATCTTGCCTTTTTTCCTTTAAATGAACTTGAATGTGAGTATTATGAGATAAAAAATGATTTAAAATGCAAAGGTTTATTCAATGAATACGAAACTATTTTTAAATATTTTGGAACATACTTATTTTCTAATTATTTCAACGAATGAAAACACATACAGATATCCACCTTTTTTTTCATTTTATGATCGAATAATAAATGATATACCGCGATCAACAAATGCTGTCGAAAGATTGCACAGGGCAATTAATAATTCAACAACAATATCCCATCCAAATTTAGCAAGATTTATAATAATTTTAAAAAATCTAGCAGAAAAAAACAAGAATTTCATTATTACAAGTTTAATCTGGAAATTTTATTTTCATATCAGATCAGAATTTTCTAAAAGAAGGTAAATTAAAAGCGGTATAAAAAAGTAAAAAAATCTATAATAGGGATCAATACCATCGTGCATTGGAGTTAATACATAATTGGTTATTATTTCAAGATGAAAAATAAATAAATTTTATTTAAAATTTTTTTTTAATTTTTTATCTGGCGAACTGACGCTTTTAAAATTTATGGCGAAACAGCGTCAATTCGCCTGTAGGCGAACTGACGCTGAGCGTTCAAATGTCGATGATATCCTTCACAACTGATTGTTGTGGTAGGAATATCATTTATAATTCTTTCATAAACACTCCAAACCTCAATTTTTTTATATGAACAATTTGTATTAATGAAATTACGTTCAAAAAATTGTGTTAAGATCGAATAAGAATGACTTTCAAGAACAGTTACAGATTTTTTTTAAATTCACTTTTAACGATATTGGTAGGTAAGTAGGCAAGAATTAATAAATATCTAACAATTTTTTTGAAATGTTCATTTGTTTTATAAATATCAATAATTTTATTTTCAATCATAAATCTAGTAATAATTTGGTTAAAATGAAAATTGCATCCGGATATTTTGGTATTATAGAAAACTTTTGAAATCGCATTATAAACCGCTATTTCATAATCTATAATCATTGTTACCGGGTGCTTCTTGATTAATCTTGAAACTTCTTCGAATGCTGATATATACGATTTTTGAGTCTTCGTTTTCATCAATATATAAATGACATGAACTATTTTTCCAAATGCATAACAATGAATTATATAAACTTGATTAAAATTCAGAGGTGAAGTATAGAACGTGCCATCAGCTAACCAAACCTCAGATTTTTCGAGTATAGAAATGTTTTTCGAATAGTAAAAATATGAAATCCATTATTATCAGACTCTAGGCACTCATGATATAAAAATTTACGTCCATCAAAAGTAAATTTATAGATATCTAGCAATTTGGTAATACAAAACTCCTCAATATGCAACTTTTTTGATCTTAATCGTGTATGATAATCTCTCATACTTTCATAATTCCCGACTTTATCTTTATCATTATTATTAAATTCAAGATTTTTTTTCGTGAATGCATCGATGAATTCGTCATTAGTATTCAATGCGTTGTCTATCAATTTTTTATTTAAATTTAATTGCACGAGTCTTTTTAATTCTTTACATGGTAATGATCTACGAATTTTATAATGTTGTCACATGTAAGATCAGTGCGAATTCTACCGCTACAATCTCGTCGGACACATCTCCAGCTAATAAATTCTTTATATACCTTATCATAATTATATATATAATCCCGACAGACAATTTTATTTTTGTCTTTTTGAGATTTTATTATTTTAAAATTCGAAAACATGGGTATTTTAAATTTATTTTTTTTAAAAAAGACCCGGCATTTTTTCGGTTTGCCTATTTTTAATGATATAAAATTTTATCGTTTTATATCATAATTTAAGGGTTCTGTGTAAGAGAACGAGGTACATGTTATAACAAAAATTATTATCTGATACCGCCGACGCGGTTTGATTTATAAAATGTTATAGGGTTGTTTTTCGTAATACAGTGACAGGAGAATTGTGTATCGAATTGAAAATTGGCGTAAAATATTGTGTAAATTTTAAAGCTAATAATTTGGAGATTCTGCTGTATAAAGGGTCTTTGAGATTATATTTTCTAGCAATATAATTTTCTACGAACAACCATAAAGCTTGCAAAGTTAAATTTCTCCACAGAAACAGCTCGTACTTCTTCCATTGCTAGCACTATCACTTGATTATAATATAATCAAAAATCTCTGGTAAATCTTAGAACTTATATTGTTTGAATTTCGCACAAAAAACATATCAAAATTGATTTAAATTATAGCATGAATTAGTAGAAAACCCCTTTGAAATGTATGAATATAATATTTAAGTTATAATAAGCGTAGCGCGTTTAAAGTGACGCGTAATCATATTAAATATAGAAATAATAATATTTTTATTTTTAAAATCTTTTTTAATTAACTGTATCTTTTTATCCACATATTTATAGTTAAATATCGTATCAATATAATACTTTTAAGAAAAAAAATATAACGTATTATTGACATTTATCTCGAGTGCTGTTTGTAAGGAATCAAAAAGATATCCTATTCTTTTAAACCACTGTATGTAATTTTTTATATTCTATTGTTTTAACGGTGATGATGTGAAATTTGGAATTTCAGGAAAAAATTTTATATCATTGAAAAAATTTTAGGGTTTTATAAAATTTTTGGGGATAGAGGAGTTTTGGGTATTATAGAAAAAACATTAAATTAGACAAATTTACCCTAACATTAATTTTAATCTAAAATAATTTAATTAAATAATTTAATTAAATATTTAATTAAAAAAATAATTCATTTGAAAAAATTATTTAATTGAAAAAATAATTTAATTGAAATAAATTACTTTAAAAGTAATTAATTAAATAATTTATTTAAGGCTTTATTTATTTATATTATTAAATAACCTAATTTGAAAAAAATTAATTAATTATTTTAATAATTGATATCACGTATTATTTTTATTGTTTAGGATAAAATCAAACTTTGGAAACTTTAATTCGAGATTTTGGGACTAGTTCAGTATTTAAACCTACAATTTTTTATAATAGAAACCTTAAATTTTTTTGCATTGAGTTTAAACACTTGTTTCTTTAGAGCTACAACCTTCAGAATGGTATGCAGAACTTCAATGTAATGATTTATTTATATAAAAAAGATTTATAGTCTGACTGCTCTTCAGAAAACATTATAGAGTTATCACTACTTGATCAGTTATAACTCGCCTAAGAACAACGCTTAATTAATTATCAATGATTTTCTTAAAAACAATTTCTCGATATTAAGTCCAATAACTCTGAAGCAACATATCTGTTCTACATTACGCCTAATCCCTTATTTACGGCAAATAATAAGAGATTCAAAAGTTTACACAAAAGAATTATTACTACCAAATTAAACAAATGTCAGATTGATATAAACTTTAATTTTTGTTCGTAGTAAATGTTATTTTTATATATAGATTCGCTTCTAATTCTGAATTAATTAGCCGCTTAGACAATTTTATGATTTTTGATAAAGCAAATAATAAGGCAAATAGTTCTTATTAAGGGCAGAGTAGACATTCATAGGTCTAAGCTATAAAAAATAAATAATATTTGAGTTTATCATGATGTGTTACTGAGAACAGTTTTTACTCCAGAATTTCTATAATAAAAAATAAAAAGAGGGCTCTCATGTGTTTTTACTTTCGAAATATAGAAGAAAAAAATATCTTGTTTATAATAACTCATCATAAGAAACTCAAATATTTCTTTTTATTTTATTATAAGCTCATACCTATAATGTTAGTAGGTCTCTGAACAAAATACTTGGCGCTTATAAAAAATTTGATATTTTTTGATGTTTAAAGGTAGTGGGTAATGATAACTTTAAAGAAAAAAAAATTAAAATATAACTAATAAAAAATTTTTTAGGGTTAATAAATTTATATGTGAAAATATTTTTGATTAATATCATTGTTAAAGGTTATTAGAATGTATTTGGAATATAATGTGATATATTTCATTAAATTTTTTATATAATAAAACTTATATAAAAAATTTAATAAGATTATTTTTTAACAAAAAGTCAAATTCAGCATTCTTCCTCTATGTAAGAAAAAAGATTGTAATATTTCTGTTGTTTATAACACCTTGATTTTTATTTTAAATCTGAATTAAGAGACATATGAAAGGAAAACTAGGATACGTGTGTATAATTATAATAGAATATCTTTTATATTATTTCCTAAAAACCTCAAACAATGTTGAAGCCTCTTCCTTAAGAACTAATTCGTAAATAAATTCTTTAGATCGTACCATCTTCCCTAATCATTCAACATAAAACATTTATCATAAATTGACCAGAGTTAAAAAAAATTTTACCGGGAATATCTCAATTAAATTTATAGAAATCTATTTTATCGCCTCTAGTTGTAGAATTTGAATTTGTTTATATTTTAATTTTTTCACAATTTTTAAATATATTATAGAATTTAATCGGTTAATAGTAAGGTTTTTAAATAATTAAATTAGCAAAAAGGCGAAATCTACGTTTAATAAAATATTTGTCTTTTTTTAAAGAATAGCAAATTTGATTAGATCTTTAAATCATTTTTAGCAGTCTTTACCGAAACAAAATAATTGAATATAATTTTAAATATTTTTTATTATTTTTATATTATATTACGACATTTATTATAAAGAGCTATATAAATAAACTATTTTTTTTTCTTTAATAAATTCATTATCTGAAATATTGCATATAAAAATTTTGTGATATATTTAATTTATAATTAATACCCTTTTTAATTTGAACTTTTTATACAAATTTGGGATTTTTAAAAAATTAAATTTTTCAAAAAATTCCAAATTTTGTCTAAGCACCAAATAAAAAAATAAAAAAATAATAAAATAATAAAATAATAAAATAATAAAATAATAAAATAATAAAATAATAAAATAAAAAATGA
>SDVU01000344.1:0-14662 GCA_016256075.1 Dictyocoela muelleri | reverse complement strand
ATTAATTCATGAAAAGCCACTAATTACCTGTATTCTGCTGAGTCATTGATAAAACAAAGATAGCGTATACAGCTGGGCTTCGGGTAGCTTAGGAAGTGACGTGTTATAGGAACATCAAGAACCAAAGGTCACAGACCACGGTAGGAGACAACTCTCCGGGTTGGCAACTATGGATGTTGTCAACATGTAATATATATAATAATTTTAAATTAAAAAAATTTATATTAATTTAGCTTAAAGAAAAAAAGGGTGTATAAAAAATATAAAAAATATTATTTTATAAAATATCTTTAATAATAGTAATTTTTGGTTATAAATTTAAATTTTAAAAGCTCGTTCACCCAATACAGAATTATAATTTAATAAGATGCTAAATTTTTATATAGGCTTAAATTAAAAAACTTATAAATATTTGTTTCTTAATGTACCCGGTATTTTTATTGGGACGGGGGTCTCGTTCTAGGAAAAAAACAGATAAATTAATAAAATATATAAAAATAGTGAAAAAAATATAAAAAATGGTAAATAAAATATAAAAAATACCCAGAAAAAATATTTAATTAAATATAAAAAATAGTATATATATATTGAAAAATAGATTATAAAATGAAAAAAAAACTAAATATTCATTAATTATAAATGATGCAACAAATTATGCCCCTATTAAATTAAATTTAAAATTAAAAAAAATCATTTTTTGAAAATAAAATTTAATTACTAGTATCGTGTCAAATTATCCCTTCTTTTATTTAATATGTCAGAAATCATTTTTTGATAAAAAATTTTATTAATGAAAACTCCAGAAAAAAATCAGAAAATTAGAACCCTTTTATATTTTTAAATAATATAATTCAATTACAATTAATGAATTATACAAATATGCGCACATTTATAAACAAATACGTGACAAACCTATTACAGATTTATTATAATGATATATGTTGACAAGAATGAAATATTTGAACAAAAAAATTATGGCTTAAGTTATTATTTTTTTTTATTTTTTGGATAAGATAATGGAAATAAAAAAATTCGGAAATTATATATATCGGCGAACTAATTTAAGATTGTCTTTATTTGTTTCTAAATTTTAAAATTTTTATTGGGTTTAATTTAATGTTTTGTTTCAAAAGTTTAATAAAACATAGAAATGACAAAAAAATCTAAGTTTCTAAAGTAATTAATATTTAAAAAATATAATTTGTATGATAAAAAATTTTAATTTAATTTTGAAAAAAGCTTTAAGAACTGCCGATTTGTAAAATTTAATTCCACCTGTGGATATATCTAGAGTTTTAATATTTTTTTCTTCAACATCAATAACTAAAAAATTATTTAGATAGTATAGTGATTCTAACACATGCCTTCTTAGGGCAATCTGTAGTGTATAAGGTCTCGCAACAAAAACGTCTGAACCTATAACTATATTATCAAAATGTCGAACATTATATTCACGTCTGTAACATTCAACATATTCATAAATCTTAACCTCACAGATTCATATCATTTTCTTGGTTATATAATATCCATATGATATATTAATGTCAAAACCTCTATATTAAACAAATGGCTTAAAGCGAGTGGCTGTATGATTTGTATTTTTATAGTGATAAACCTCATTATCAAATGTTTTTCTCAGTTTAATTGACCCATATGCATACCATTTCTAGGTTTTTCTTTTATAGTTCGGTTAAATCGTTCAAATTGGCCTTGAGTTCATGGATGATAAGGGTGCTATAGCAGATTTTAGATTAAATTCTCAATACACCCTCTAACTTCTGAATATTAATTCTGAGCATTATTACTATGATTTTTTCATCCACAAACCTTCAAATTATTTTTTTTAACATTTTTTTTTGAAAATGAGCCACCGTATTTTTTCTTCAATTTTTAAGGCCACCTACACTCTGTAAATGAATCAATGAATGTAAATATATACTTATAATTTTTTTTGTGCTAACTGTATATTCTCACATCGATAGTGTCAACAATTAATCTTTCATTTGGAAACAAAGTAACTATTGGGATTATAGTAGTGTTTTTATAGGCGGTCTCTTTCTGATAAAATTTCTGTAAATATTAAAAATCGATGATATATTTTTTATTTTTATACCATAAAAAAGAGTCTTTTTTCATTTGTCGCTCTTATTCTAACATATCTTGATTATGAGTTTATAATATTATTTTTTTATTCAAATCATTTACAAACATACACCTTTTCTATCCCATTTTCACATAAATATAGAATGTTATTTTTTAATTTGAAAGTTTTTGCTTTTATCTTTAATGTTTTTCTTTCATCTCTGTTAAAATTCGAAGGATATCGATTCATTGATAAATAAATAATAATATTTTTTTATGTTTCGTCAAGTATTTTAAAAGTGTTTGCCATGATAGCAGATAAATATTTTAGAAATTAAAATTGTGATTTGCAATAATGATTAAGTTGTTAAATATGATTTTATAATAAAAATAAAAGGGTGTATAATTTGCTGATTTTTTCTGGCGTTTTCATTAATAAAATTTCTTATCAAAAAATGATTTCTGACATATTGAATAAAAGGACACATAATTTGATACGACACTATTAATAAAATTTTATTATCAAATAATGTTTTTTTTTAAATTCTAAATTTAATAGGGGCATAATTTGCAGGAAGACATAATTTGTTGCAACAATAATTTCTTAGAAATAATTAAAATTTTCTTAAAATTATGTACTTTCATAGTATTTTTAACTATTTCAAACTATTTTTAACTATTTTTAACTATTTTTAACTATTGGTAACTTTCTTCAATTGTTTATCTTCTCATTCTTAAACAATTCATTATTTATCCTAATTCTTCTTTCCTCTTTTTAACATGTCGATAATTAAGCCAATCATTCTACTCTTTTGTTTGATTACAGAATATAAATACCTGTGGTATTCCTTTGAATTATTAGTATTATAAGGCAAATCATCAATGATTCTCACACGCACGGACTAAAAATCTCTGTTTTTATATATATATATATTGTTTAAGATAAAATCATCCTTGAACCTATTTCTAAATTCCAAGGAATCATTTTCATTCGTTTTTAGATTTACTTTTTTAAATTATATCAAAATTTTATCTATTCGTATAAATGACAAGAAATGAATATATTTCACAAATTTTTAAATTGTTGGGTGTTTTTATATTTAGTTATAAAATTGTGTTTTAAGTATCTCACTATTATTAAACTTAAATGAAATAAACATTTTGCAAGTTTTGTCAAAGGAAAACATCTATGCAAAGAATTGTATAAGTCTATAACAAAACCTATATCAATATTTTAAAACTCATGTAAACACTTTTATTTAAAAAATCGAACACTTAAATATATGAACGCTCTATTTTTTTGCCAAAAATGCGTGAATACAGGAATATTTTTCTTACAAAAATCTTCCTGTAAAATCAGTAATTGTGAAAAATCCTTGGGAGTTGTATAAAGGGGGCATTACTTCAATTTTTTTAGAGTTACGCAAATTTTAAATAGTTCAACGAATAAAATATTATTGTTTCATTATCCCTGTATTTATTATATATTTGTAATAATTATCATCATTAAATGTATTTCTATACATTTCGAAGGTTTCCGGATATTTAATCTCCATATTAAAAGAATAAAAAAATAACCTACATAGTCATAACAAAAAAAATATTGCCATTAAATATCTTATTATATTTTAGCTATAACAATTAAAATAGAATGTGAAAGATGTAGAGGGTGATGTAAATTTTGCTTTAGACATACGTGGTGTATAGATATTCGAGTAGAGCGTGTAGAAACGAGTTTTACCTCATCTAAAACACTTTATTGTTTCGCAGTATGTTAAAATTTTTGTATCTTGAATGTGTTTTCATTGTTTTATGATTATCACAGCTTACGGGAAATAAAAGAAAAAAAGCTTCGACTTAAAAACAATAAATATAATTGTGGCGCGCGAAGAGTGAGCATGCAAACAGCGCGCGCATTTTATATCTTAATTACAATATATTTTATAGTTATTATTTCAGATTGTCATGTGTGACGCGTTACAGCCATGTCAGACGCGTTACATCTATGCGAGAAGAGTAACATTATGCGGGAATCAATACTACATCAAAATAATGAATCATTATAATATATTATTATCATTCAATTAAATAAGCATCTGAGAACTAGTATTATAATTTTTTATGTATGAAATTAACGGCTTTATTAATATGTCCCGCGCGAAGAGCGGGCATTGCGCGAAGCGCGTCGCTTTTATTATTTATACTTATTATGTTTATTTTTTAATTATTGATTTTTATTAATATATTGATTTGTTATTAATTTTATTTTATGAAATTTTTGTTGACGGCGAAAGTTTAACCCACCACATAATAGTGAATCTAATTTCCGATTACCACTAAGTCACAACTCCAAAATTTAATTTTTAAATATATTTAAATAATAAATTTAATATTTAAAGATGTAAATTTTTATTTCTAACTTAAATTTTACATTTTACAAATTATAATATATTTATGATTTATTATAAATTTTTATTAGATTATAAAGATCATTAAAAAATAACAACTATGTAAATAAATTATATAGACAAGATTTTAACTATTTTTTTTTAAAAATACAGTTATTACAAAAAAGTATAATTAATAATCAGTAAATATATATTTTTGTGTTTATTTGGCAAAGATTAAGATGAATTGTATTAACTATTATGTGGTGGGTTCAACTCCCGCCATCAACAAAAATTTCATTAAATAAAATTATTAACAAATCAATATATTAATAAAAATAAATATATAAAAAATTAACAATAATAAGTTAAAATTGTTACGACATATAATGTCCCCCTGCAAATACTGACCCCTATCAAATTAAATTTGAAATTTAAAAAAATCAATTTTTGATAAAAAAAATTAATAAGAGCCTCACGACAAATAATGTCCCCCCTTTTTATTAAGAGAAAAATCAATTTTTGATAATAAATTTTATTAATAAAATAATTAAAACCGTGACCCTGCAAATAATGTCACCCCTAATTTATTAATAAAAAAATCAATTTTTTGATAATGAATTTTATTAATGAAATAATTAAAACCGCGACCCTGCAAATAATGTCCCCCTAATTTTATAATAAAAAAATCAATTTTTTGATAATAAATTTTATTAATAAAATAATTAAAACCGTGGCCTTACAAATAATGTCTTCTCCCCTTTTTTATTAAGAGAAAAATCAATTTTTGATAATGAATTAATGAATAAAAATTTTAGTTTAATTATTTTTTTATTTATTAATAATGTTTTTTAATTTTAAATAATTATTTAAATTCAATTGAATAATTTAACAATAGCGACACTTATAACGGTAATATTTGAGAACCAACCAGTTAAAAATTAACAGCGAAATAATAAAATTATTTAATTGAATATAAATTAATATTTAAAATTAAAAAACATTATTAATAAATAAAAAAATAATTAAATTAAAATTTTGAAAAAATTTTATTAATAAAATTTAATTTCAAAAAATTGATTTTTTTATTATAAAATTAGGGGGACATTATTTGCAAGGTCACGGTTTTAATTATTTTATTAATAAAATTCATTATCAAAAATCGATTTTTCTCTTAATAAAAAAGGGGACATTATTTGTCGCGAGGCTCTCAATTAATTTTTATTATCAAAAATTAATTTTTTAAATTTCAAATTTAATTTGATAGGGGGTCATTATTTGCAGGGGGGGCATTATATGTCGTAACAGTATTTTTTAGGATACATTGGTTCTCTTCAATATGAACTATAATCCACTCATAATTGTAATACAACGAGTCTAAAGAATGACACCGCCTCGCTCTTATTCCGTCATATGGTTTTACTAGTAAAACTCGTGAATTTACTGTAATTTGTTCTCTAGTTCTGATTTCAAATTCTCTTCGATATGTATTGAGATATTCAATTAATTTTTGTCTTATTAAGTCATTGTTGAAATTTTGAGATGGTTAATATAAAGAAAAGACCGCAAAATCAAAATTTTTGATAAAATAAAAGGCTTCATTTTTGTAGCTCTGTGGACTGTATTGTTATATAAAAATACAATTCTTATTAAATTATTAATCCACACATTATCATTTCCATTGATACATTTTCTTAGTCTTGATTTCAATGTTCGATTAAAGCTTTTTATCAGACCCTGTGACTGGGAATGATAAGGTCGAACACGACAAATTCTATATTAAACTCAGATAATACTTCCAATGTTGCTCGATTAAAAAACTCACCTCCATTGTCACTGTGAAGCTTTGCCCATGTTCCCTCAAAATAGAAATGATATCTAAGTATAGATAAAAATGTTTCACCATTTTTATTTCTAGCAGGATAAGCCCAAGCATATTTACTGAATGAGTCAAAAAATGTAAATATATACCGATAATCATTATTATTGTGTCGATAAAAGGTAATATCGATTGTATCAACAATAAGTCTCTCTCTTACATAATCGGGTATTATTAGGGTTATAGATCTCTGTAGATTAGGCAATGATTCCCTTTGACAATTTACACATGTTTCAACGAATTTTCTGACATCATTTAAATTTATACCAATGTATTTTTCACAAATCCTATTAAATGTTGATTTTATGCCGACATGATCCATGTTATGAAATTCTTTTATTATTTCATTCCTTATTGTTGATTCATGTCTAGCTACAATACGTTTTTCATGACCATGTTTAACATAGTACAATTCTCCATTTTTTACATTTATGTTTTCACATTTCCGACGTAAAGATCCTTTTCCCTTTTTTGTTAAATTATTGAAATAAATTTTTATTGTAATAAGTTATAAATTGCTATTTTTTCTTCATTGTTTTTTATATGTATTATTCGCCCCATAATGGTTTAAAGATAAAAAATTTATTTATATTTTATTTCGCATTATTGATTTTTTATTAAAAAAGGGAGTCACAATTTTACAGCTTCTGAGATTTATTAAAATTCTTAATAAAATATATTTTAAAAAATTAAAAATTTAAATTGAAAATTAGGGGGACACAATTTTACGCTAGGGTTTTGAGATTTTTTGATAAAAATTTTCAAAAAAAATATTTTTATTATTTAAAAATACATTATATAAGGAACATAATTTTTAAGGTGGTTCCAATTTAATCAACATCTAACAACATTAATCATAGTGGCTTTCTGCAATATACTACACGTAGATGTATCTTTAAAATTATATTTATTGATTTTATGTATTAGATAGTCGTTTTTTTAGGCTTTCGACTGTCTTTATCGTTTTCTAGATCATCTTTTAGTTCACAAAATATACTTATTTTTCTGTAATAGTATCAAAAAATATAGTTTAAGTTTTTCTATTATAATTACGCTTCTAAAGAAGTAGGAATTTCTATAAATGCAAATACACTTTGTGATTGAGCGTTTTTTTTCTGATAAGTTACGTTGAGATAAATTTTCCCAGATTATATCATCTAACATTGTACTTTAGTTGTACAAAACTGGCTTTGTGGTTGGTAAATCATTTTCTTTGTAGATTAAAGGATGTATTGCGTCTTTATTTCAACAACATCAAACTCTTTCGTTGGAAAATAATTAGATATTGTGATTTCAAAACATTTTTTTTCTGTTTCAAAGGAAAATTTTATCTCATACTCTACCTATCCATATGAAGGAATCAAGAACAGTAACGCTCTTTAAAGCATTTTCAAAAGTCATTTCATTGTCTAAATACATCTTATCTGACATTTTAGAAAGCATTTTTTTATATTGATCTTTGAATTCTTTGATAATTCCTTGGTCAAGAGATTTGATTTTAAAAGTTGTGTTTGGGGAAAGAAAAAAATTCTATGTTTGACAATTGCATGTTTTTTTATGAATAAAAGCATTATCAAGCAATAAAAGAATCTTTATATTTTGTTTTACCATCATACTATTCAATTTCTCAGCCCAGGCCTTGAATATTTCACAGCTCATTCAACTTTTTGAATTGTAAAAATAAGTGTTGGTAGTTTTTCAAATTTAACATTTTTAAAGCATCTCTCTCCGAGATTTTTCGATCACCGCATTTTAAGTTTTTTTACCAGATCTACTTACTGAAAATAAAATAGTTATCCTCTCTTTAGAAAATTTACTATTAGCTTTATCAGATTCCGTCATAGTATAAGTTCTTTTGTATGATTGCTTGTAAAATATACCCGTTTCATCACAATTGAAAATGTCATTTTGATTATATTCTAATAATTTTAATTGATATCTTCACTAAAATCTCCTATTTAATCTATGTTAACAGCCCAAGCTTTTCCATTTTTTTCTTTGATTTGATATTGTTTCGCCCCATAAAATTTTAAAGTCAACCATTTTAATCATTTAAATTTTAAATCGATAGTTTTGTTATTGCTATCTGAATATCATTTTTAGTCATACTATCAGAAGTGACAGTAAGATTCCAAAACAATGAACCCACAAACCATTTGCAAAGGATTGGCTCTAATTCACTTGTTTTAGTTAGCCGAGGAAACGCTTTTTTGTCATTTAGATTTGTTTCAAAATCTTATGATAGATTGAATTTTGAAGGCTTATTGACAAAAACAATAGATATATTATTTTTCTTGCTAGAAAACGCTGATTTTTGTTTATTTCTGACTACAGAATCTTAGCAAGCAATTTTTATTTTCTATAGTTAACTCTCCTCCATTTTTGATTTTTTTCTTGTTCATGCTAACGGTTAAGAAATAAAAAATTTATATAAAAAAGAAAATATATCAAAAAAATGTTCACTGTTCACGTTAAAGAGTTAGTATGAACATGGGTTTTATTTATGAGAAAATATTCTCAAGGGACTATTTTTTTTGAAAAAATTGTTTGCGTTGTTATGTTCACGTAAAAAGTGTTCACGTTATAGTGAGTTGACTGTATAGTGAAAAATAAATTTTCAGATATCTTAATGATTATGGATTCTTTCGGCATATGCCTACATTTTGGCTGGCATCTTTCGAAAGGAAACTATTTTTTTAAATTAAAAAAAACTTACTCATAGCCTTTAAAATTATTATATAATATTTAGGTTATATATTACCATAAGGACCTTCTCTCAGAAAGAAATATGGTAAAATATGAAATATGACATTTTCAGGGGATAATAAGAAAATTTTATTATCCTTTGCTAATGCCACATTTCGTATTATACATATTTTTTTCTAGAGAGAAACTCCATAATCAAAGTTATAATTAAATATTATTAAAATTATTAATAAAAATTTAAATTTTATTAAAAAAATATTTAAAATTTTGCTCAAAGAGAAGACCCTTGTTGGTAGGTATCTTTCAAAAGAAGTTTCAATGATTTACACATATCAGGCACAATATCAGGTGCTTGGCTACTTTTTGACCGAGAACAAAGGAGAGGGTATTGAAAATAGATTAATATAAAATTTAATTTTTTAATTTAAATTATTTTTACTTTTGTCTATTTATTCGACTATAGTCGGAAAAGTAGACAAACAGCCAATATTACTTCTTTTTCGATGTTAGGACAATTAATGACATAAAGTTATTTAGATCTATCTGTAACATCATAGAAAAAAATAATCTGAACCAATTTAAACACATCCAAATATTCATAAAGGCAATTCATATCTTCCTTCATTATATTTTTCTATGATAACATGTTTCTTTTATTTTGAATTCAATTTCCACATCACCTATTGATGTATTTTCAAAGCATCCATATGATGAAACGATATTTAATCTTAAAATCATCGATCCTTTCAAAACTCAAAAACAGTCAAAAAAAATCAAATACTGTGAATAAATAAAAATTGTTTAAAAGGCTTAACATTTCGTAGGAGTTTCCTACCCCATGCATTCAAATAAAAATTTTTGTTTCTCCAAGTGTTTTTCTATCCTAGAAGTCATATATAGAAAAAAAACGACAAAATATAAACATAGACTAATTTTTATGGCATTTAATATTTCTGGAAACGTTTTTATAAACTTGTATTTTTACTTACAAATTAGGAAATTTTAAATGTCAATTTATTAATTTGTGAAAAAAATACAAGTATATAAAAAAATCCTGGAATATCGAATGCCATAAATTTAGTTTATGTTTCTATATTGTCGTTTTTCTTCTAGATATGACTCCTAGGATAGACTAACCTTGATCTTATAGTATACTTTGTTTTTTACAAACAAATATAAAAATATAATTTAAATAACTATACATATCAAAATTATTTGATTTTTTGTAAAAAAAGTAACTGTAAGACCAGGGTTAGCCTATCCTAGAAGTCATATCTGGAAGAAAAACGACAATATATAAACATAGATGAAATTAAAAGGTATTCAATATTCTTGGATTAGTTATTTATATACTTGTATTTTTATTTACAAATTAAGAAATTGACATTGAAAAAATTCCTAATTTGTAAATAAAAATACAAGTATATAAAAAATAATCCATAAATATTAAATACCATAAACTGTCTTCTATTTTTCTATATTGTCGTTTTTCTTCTAGATAACTTCAAGGATAGGTTAATCCGTTTAAGAACCAATTTTTTCAAAAAAACACAATCTCTATATAATTTACATTATATGTACACACTAAGTAACGTCATCATGAGCTTATGACTAAAAATCCTTTGAGAGATACGTGCAGAAGAGAAATACGTAAACAACATAGCATATATTGAAGATAAAATTGACATGGCAATTTTCGAGTACACTTCTTCCAAAAAAGGACTGAAAATTAAACACAAAATCACGTACTAAAGTCAATCGGGGAACAAGACATCTAGAACTGGGTTAAAACATAAAAGAAACAGCAAGAATGTGTAACTTAAATGAAGAAGAGTTAGTCGAAGCCCTAACACAAATTGTCAACCTTAACATCAAATAAATAATCGGAATAGTGCAATCGTACAAAGAATTCTTCAACAAACTTTCGTCTCTCAAATATAACAAAACAACAGCTATGAAGTATATAAATCAATTATATCGCATTCAGCAAGACGATTTCATTACAATAAAGGCTTATTATATAAGGTCTATGTAAACATGTCGAAAACTCTGAATGTGCTGCAATTGGAATCAAGATGTTATCCGCGTAAAAATCGAGGAAGTCTTTCACAACGGTTTAAATGATATTGTGAAGCTTAAAATGATAAAAGCTAAGAACACGGAAGCCTTGGATTATTTCATGCTATACTGACATTCGAGGAAGTTCTAATATAAAAAATAACATCTATAAATGACACAATTCACAATAATGAGATGAACCAGAATCAAAACCACACTCAAGAACATACAAAAAACACAGAAATTATCAGAAATACAAACATAAAACTAAATTCTGTAGATTATATAAAAAACACATGACAATAGTGAATGAATCGCATATTCTCGTATTAAAAGTGAAGAAAAAATAAGAGAATAAGAAATTGAAAAGGATAATAAAAAGTGTGGTTAAAATTACTGAAAAAACAGCAGAAAACTTAACTCAAATACTTTAGAAATACCAATAAAAATATTTTTTATAAATAAAAGCTATGATTGAAATTGATGCAGAGTAAAAATTTTGTATCAACCGAATTATTCGATAAACTTAAACTCGAAACAAATCGATTAGATAATCCTATTCCAACTGAATGTGTCAATGGTGAATTGTTAAATAAAACTCACTCCGCAAGAATAGACTTTAATTTTTCCGCAGATGAAACCATAAATTATTCAGGAAAATTCTATGTACTTTCGACAAATATGAACACAAACATATTAAGAATGTGTTTTATACAGCATAATAAAGCAATAATGATCTTAAGAACTCAAAAATAGTGCTCGATGATTAATAATACGACATTGAAGGGCTTAAAGGGAAACCATATTAATGGAAAGTTAATTGGACAAGAGAACAAATTTTTTTAATATAAATAAATGCAAAAAAGATCGATGAACTAGAAAATAAGCGAAAAATACCAATCAAGAAGTAGGCAAGTTAGACATAGTATGCCACGAAATCAAACTATTCAATAAATATGAAAAAATATTTGTACTATTACTACTACAATTTATAATATAAGTTTCATTAGTTTGCATATTTTAAAAATATTTAATTAATTAAAATTTAATTAATCTCTTTTACAATAAAAAGATTTGTAATTTGTGAGGACATATGAGATAATAATAAGACAAGTTAAATAAATGTAATTCGAAATATTTTAGTAATATTTTAGGTTTAAAGATGAACTCATGGTATTCAGATTCCAGGTTAACAAAAGTATTATTGAATACTTCCTGAGATATAACAGAACCCCGCCGGCATACGCCACTTGTAATTCAATGGCTTCAGAAATAAGAAAAAAGATAATATTTAAAATTTAGAAATAAAAGTCTTAATAGAAGGGATTGATGTGAAAATAGTTAATTAAATATTATCTATCCACAATATTAAAAATTTAAATGTAAATTAATGGTGCGAAAATTTCTAAAAATTTCAAATAAATATACTTGGTCACAATCCAAAGAAATATTATGTCGCGCGCCTACAGTGCTACCTGCGTTAACAGCGCGATTACAAAGATTTTTATTTAAAAACACCCTTGGAAATGTACCACGGGTTTTAAAAGTACTAATAATATTAGCGATACAATATACTATAAAGTCCAACATTTTTTATTAAACTATTTTTGTTTTTTTTTCTAAAACATATTTATAATTTTTTTTTTCAAAAAAAAGATTAATATTTTTTTTAAAAAAAAACAATAGCCTTTATAATATCACTGATATTATAAGTCGTGTAAAAAGCCACGGTTAATTTCAAAGAGCGTTTTTTAATAAAAATCTTTGTAGTCGCGCCGTTGGCGCGCGAAATATTATCCCACGTATATGAGATAAATTAACTAAAAAAATATGAATTATTGAAGGAAAATACAGATAAAAATTAAAGAATTGTTGAGGAGCTAAAAGAAGATATTAAATAAAAATCAATTTTAAAATTTCCTAATTATACAGGGTTTGTCACCTTTTATTCCCCATTTGTCAATCAAAATTCTCCATTTTAAAAAATTAATTAGAAAATATTTTTTGTCAATCAAAATTCACCATTTGTCAATCAAAATTTCACATTTTAAAAATAAAAATTTATTCAAAATAAAAAATTTTAATACAATAAAAATCATATAAAAAATCCCATTTAAAAATAAAATTCCAATTAAAATTTTTTATTATCCATCCATGATTTCTTCATTATTAAGACATCTTGATAAAAACTTAAGCATATTTTTGTAATAATTTCCACAGTCCTTTACACTTAAATAAGAAATTGCATCATTAATTTTTAAAAAAGGTCTTCTTCATTATTAATATTTGCCCCCAAACAATTTCTTTCCATTGTGAAAAAAGGTTCTCAATCGAGTTTAAAAATAACGAATAAGCTAGTAAATATAAATATTATGCCCTGAATCATTGATTAAATTTTTTATGATTTCTGACTTATGAAAAGGAACATTATTCAATATAAAAAATACATTAGTGATACCCTTTTCAGTTAATATCGTTATTATTTCTGTTTAAAATACAAAAAAACTGTTTATATTTTACGCAGTGATTCTTAATTTATGATGAATAATGCCACATTTTGAAATTGCTGCGCATAAATTTATATTTCTTGACTTTATATTTTTAAAGATCGCAGTTGCTCGGCTGCCTATTAAATATCTTTCTCTAGAACGTCGCATAGATACGTTGAATCCAGCTTCATCGATATAAATAATATTTTGGCCATCATTTTCTGCTAATAACTGATAAATTTGTTGAGCATATAAGCGCCTATTATTTATGCAATCGATACTATTTCGACGAGCAGGCACTAGAGTTAATCTTTTTAATGAATAATGAAATCCATGAATGACCATTTCAATTGTTTTTAAAGACATCGAAATTTCATGATCATAACATAGTTTATCTTTAATCATTCGCAGGCTAATCGTGGCATCATTATCAAGGATATTTTTTTAATATTTTTATGTTCAGCTGTTAAAATCGTTTTCTGATCACCACCTCGTTTTTTGGCTTTAATTATGCCTTCATGTTTGAATTTTTTAATTATTTTACCCACAGTAGAACGGCATTTTTTTAATCTTCTTGCTATCTCTACCACTTTCAATCCATCCAAAAAATACATTTTAATTAATTCTCGGATTTCCTGTGTTATTTCTGTTCCCATATAAGGGTTAATAATCATTTGAATTTTTATTTTTAAAATGTGGATTTTTGATTGACAAATTGGGAATTTTGATTAGGAAAAAAAATTATTTTTTAATTAATTTTTTAAAATGGTGAATTTTGATTAATAAATATGGAAATAAAAAGTGACAAACCCTGTAATATAAATTATTATTCAATGTGATACTTCAAATAATGGGTACTAGTGCCAGAATACGGATCTAAAAATCTCTAAATCTGTCCGTTTTTAGAAATTTCTGAAATTATAATATTTTATAACC
The DNA here is from genome assembly GCA_016256075.1 of Dictyocoela muelleri. NCBI lineage: Eukaryota > Fungi > Microsporidia > Dictyocoela > Dictyocoela muelleri. The sequence goes on along the minus strand of SDVU01000344.1, from coordinate 125 downwards.
AACTAAAATCACTGTTCTTAGATATCAATGTATAATGCCAAAAAGGGTATATCGCGAGTAAAAAAAATTTTCCTGCGGAAAATTTTTTTACTCACGATATACCCTTTTTGGCATTATACATTGAT
>SDVU01000343.1:0-14700 GCA_016256075.1 Dictyocoela muelleri | reverse complement strand
ATAAATATTTTTATTTAAAAAATTTTTAAAAAATTTTTTATTTTTTCAAACCATTAAGGGTTGAAAATTAAAAAAAATAAAAAAATCAAATTCAAGGTAGCTACCTTAGTGGTGGGCATAATACCGAACAAGACCCCGAAAGGCCTTTTGTTTTAGCAATTCGTTACATCTACAGATTCAGTATATTCTTCAATATATATTGCATGTTGACAACATCCATAGCTGCCAACCCGGTGAGTTGTCTCCTACCGTGGTCTGTGATCTTTGGTTCATGTGTTCCGATAATACGTCACTTCTTAAACTACCAAAAATCCCAGTTGTTACGCAATTTTCGTTTTATCAATGACTCAGCAATACACGGGTAATTAGTGGCAATCATGTATTTTTAATTTATACTACTTCTTGCCGAAATGCGTCGCAGCACTCATTCTCGCACCTAAGAGAGTCCCTTTTGATTCGTTGTCATATTAGACCTGATCTTAATGGCTATACCTCACTGAAAGAACTGTATATTATACTATAATTATATAGTTTTTCACCGATTAATGTTATTCCCTCATTTTTTATTAAAGAGAAACGTCAGCGGGATTCAAAACACGATACTTAAATTTTACATTCAAATTGTAAACCACTAAGCTATCTGTCTCAAAATGTTTATATAACTCTATAAAAATGTGTCTATAAGCTTGAAAGAAATGTGTCTATAAGTTTGGGAAAATAGGTTTATAACTATGAAAATCCTGTATAAAAGACGACTTAGTCTAATTGAAATTAGAACAGAATATCTCTTTGAGAGTGTATTTAAGACGGCGACACAATAATCGAAACATAGTGAAAGTTATATATTCATGCATAAATCTTAAATTGTTTGTACACTATTTATTTTCTAGATTAAAATTAAAATGCTCATTTCGGATCTTTTAGCAGCTTTCGGTGCAATTCTATGAAATTCCTGCTATCAAAAAACGAAGATGTGACATGTTCTTTTCGGTTTTATGAAATTATAGCATCAAATAAAGTAATATGTAATATCGTGTTAATAAGATTGCAAGATGGTGTCAATGAAAAACAAAGTGGTGGCGATAAAATTGCAAGATATGCCCAAAAAAATGAAATGTGGTGATAATAAAAATACAATATGGTGTAAATAAAATTAAATGTGGTATCAATAATAATGCAATGTGGTGTCAATGAAATGAAATACTCTGCAAAAAGAGTGTCGATTATCCGTAATTGTGCCGATTTTCTAAAAAGGCACAGATTTAACTAAAAATGCAGGTCTAAATCAAAACTTACAAACGCAAAAATGCCGATTATCTGGGGGTGACGATAACCCGGGGTGACTATTACCCGGGGTGCCGATTATCCGTGGTTCACTGTATCTGGATTTAAAATATTAGTTATAATTTATTTATCTCATGATTTTAATCTTATCGAAGTAATAAGAGTATTCTTTCAAATTTTGATTTACAAATCCATGGCAGGTGTAGCCCATTGGAAGATCAAAATTTCAATTTATTCGTATTTTTAAACATTTTTTAATTTTTCCTCATTCTTTTATGATTTTTTCCTATTTTTTTATTATTTTCTCCATACTTTTCTGTTCCTGTCCATTCTTTTATGATTTATGTCCATTCTTTTTCTGATTTTGTCCATTCTTTTCTGATTTTTGATAATTATTTTATGAAATACACAGTAATTATATATTTAGTTCCATTTAATTACATGATATTTCTATTTTTTCGGGATATTTCCATTTAATTTGAATATTTCCTATTTATTATAAGATCTTTCTACTTAATTGTCGAAACTTTTGTAATCTTAATATCAACCGATTTTGAACATTTCTTTCTAAATATTACAAGCCTTCATCTGCACATCTTTACTATTCATAAAGACTAAGTATTAATTAAACATACTACATTGAGTAAATTGTTAAATATTTTTATAATACCGACTTTATAATTTGATTCTTCATTTTTTTACTAAAATGATTTGAATTCTATTCATAATAGTTGAATTAAGAGTGTTGACACTTTACTTCTAGCATAAATAATTTAAATTTCACATTAATAAACAGCGTTAATCATAACTTAAATATTTTATGCATAAATATAAAATCATAAACAATAAATAAATAACCCCACTTCATGCTACCAATTGAAACTCACAAAATAGAAATTCTAAAAAAATTAAAATCACCAAAACCACTTCTCATAAGCGCACCAACAGGTTCTGGCAAATCAACATATATTCCAACATTAATCACAGAAAATTATCCCACAAAATCAATCTTAATAGTTGAACCAAGACGTATCGCTGTTACATCGCTTTATAATTATCTGAAAAATAAAATTGATATTGGGTATAAAATTCGGTTTAGAGAAGAAAATTTTAAATCAAATGTCCTAATTGTTACTGATGGTATGGCTTTAAATTTACTTGGTCATTGTGATAAAAGTAATAAAAAATTAAATAATAAAGTAAATGTTAATGAATTAAATGATAATGAATTAAATGATAATAAATTAAATTATAATAAATTAAATGATAATAAATTAAATAATAAAAACATAACTCCTTATGACATAATAATTCTCGACGAAATTCATGAAAGAAACGTGCGACTTGATATTTTAATGGGAATTCTCAAAAACAAAAAAAACATAAAACTAATCCTTATGAGTGCCACGCCTGATTGTAAAAGAATATTTGAAAACTTTAATTGTGATATTCTTGATATTAAAGTTAAAGGATATCCATTGTCTATTTTTTATGAAGAAGAGGCTGTTAGTGATTATATTCACGAGTGTTTTATGAAGATCAGAATGATTGTTAATGGCGAGAATGAACTTAAAAATTATAAAATTGATAATGAAAATTATAAAATTGATAATGAAAATTATAAAATAATTAATGATAATAAAATTGATAATGATAAAAAATTTAATAATGATAAAAAATCGATAGATAAAAAATCAATCAATAAAAACAAATCAAATAATAAAAATTCAATATTGGTGTTTCTACCAGGTGAAGAAGATATTCATGAACTTTCTCAACTTTTAAAGAAGCTACCTCAAACTGAAGTTTTTAAAATCTACTCATCACTAAGTGACAAAAAACAAGAATTGATTTTTAGAGATTCGAAATATGTAAAAATAATCCTCAGCACAAATATTTGTGAGTCTTCATTGACAATTCCAAACATCAACTATGTGATAGACACAGGTTTACATAACATAAAGATTTTCAGGAAATTGAATTATTTCGGGATTAGAGGAATATCCGTACAATCAGCAATCCAAAGAGCAGGTCGAGCAAATAGAAGTGGTCCAGGGGTGTGTTACGATTATATACTGAAGATATGTTTAAATGTATGGAATTAATGGTACCTGAGATTCAATATGTTGACTTGACTCATGTTGTTTTGATACTTATGAACTTTAATATTAACATTTTCAAGTTTGATTTTATTGACACACCTGATGTTGATAGTTTGGTCGATGCAATTGAGTTTTTAGAGCGCGTTGGTGCAATAAAAAATTATAAAAATATAAATAAAAATTATAAAAATAAAGAAAATGATTACAATAAAGATAATGATTATGATTATAACAAAGATAAAGATTATAAAGATAAAATTGAATATAATTTTAAGATAACAAAATATGGTTATAAACTTCTATCACTCCCATTCGATCCTAAAATTAGCAACTTTTATTATCACTGTTTAAAAGAAAATTTATTCGTGCCTGGTTCTATTTTATGTTCATTTATGAATTTTGATAATTTAAATTTCAATATTGCTAGAAAAGATAATGATTTTAAAAATGAATATCATGAAGATTTAAAAGGGTTAATTAAATTAATGATTGATTTTGCAAATTCAAATGATAAGAAAAATTTTTGTAAAAGCGTCAATGTCCGATATGAATCGATGAAAAGAATTTATTTTATTTATAATGAACTGCAAAAGAAATATAAATTCGAAGATAAATTCGAAAATAAAAATTCCTTTAAATATAAAGAAATTGATGATATTTTTGACAAAATGTGTCATGCAGATATAAACATTGAAGGTTCTTTAAATACTAATTTTTATATTTCCGATTCAAATTATTTAAAAATCCAAAAAATATTTAGTTATTGTTTTAAAGAGAATGCATCTGAAAAACAATCTGATGGTTCCTATAAAGTTTTATCCAATGGTTGTATTGTTTTTATTCATCCTACAAGTTTGTTTTTTAGAAAACGAGTTAAAAAGATTGTTTTTTATAGTGCGTGCTCAACTTCTAAGATGTATGCAAAAATAGTTTCACGATATATTGAGTAGATTTTGAATTTAAAATGTTTTTAATTAATTAATTTTATTGATCTTATTATTAATAAAAAGATAATAATTTTATTGATATTTTTTGCATGCTATTATAAGATCTAGGTAAAATGGTTGTTTCGTTGTTATTTACCCTTTGTTTACCAGGTTTTCGGAGTTTTTACCCAGTTTTGAAAAGATAGTCCTGTAGTTAACACTATTGTAATTAACATTTAAGTATCGAGGTTTGGATTATTGTAAAGCCATTCCTTAATAAATAATGAAGGAATGACATTAATCGGTCAAAAACTATTGAAATATAGTATTAATATACAGTTGTTCCAGTGTGGTATAGCTGATTAAGACTTTGTCTAATCTTTTATAAATAAGTAGAAGGGAAACTCTTAGGTGTGGGGATGAGTGCGGAGACGCAACTTGGCAAAAAGTAGTGAAAAATAAAAAAATCATGAAAAACTCACTAATTACCTGTATCCTGCTGAGTCATTGATAAAACGAAGATCGCGTATACAGCTGGGCTTCTGGGTAGCTTAGTAGTGAATTATTATTGGAACACTAATAACAAAAGGTATAAAGACTATGGTTGGAGACAACTCTCCGGGTTGGTAATTATTGTATTTTCACCATTCAATTTAATACAACAAAATACTTCTTTTTATTACATAAAAAAATTTTAAATCTATTTTTTTAAATTTAAAGAATTGATTAAAACGAAATTTAAAAATAAATTTAATTCAAAACAAGAAATTACACATTTTTGTTAAATAAAATATCAATTCAAATTAATACAATTCGATATCAATTCAATATCATTCAAATTAATACGATTCAATAATCAATTCAAATTAATACGGTTCATTAATCAATTCAAATTAATACGATTCATTAATCAATTCAAATTAATACGATTTATTAATCAATTCAAATTAATACGATTCATTAATCAATTCAAATTAATACGGTTCAATCTAATAACAATCTAATTACGAACCAAATAGCACACTAAATAAGCACAATAACGACAGTCACTCATTACACTTTAAATACAAATTAGAAATATTATAATTTTAATAAAACTTACAAGTTGATTTAAAATATTTAATAAACAGAAAATTTATTCAAAACAACAATGATTCATCAAATTTCCGACCTTCTAGCAATCCCAATTCAGGAAATGAAAAATATCTTTTTCTATAAATAAAAATTTCCCTATTTAAAATCACAGGCATTGATCGTTTCAAAAAAACTTTAAGCTCAACAAAATACTCTACACGAAATATTTTCGACTCAATACACGGAACAACACCTGGTCTAAATATAAAATTAATATTATTCCCGATCTTTTTCTGAAAATCCAAAATTTGTATATCAACAATATTTTTAATTTCTGTTCTTCTATACAAACGAACCTCAACAAAAGATATAATTTCAGGGCCACTAATTCTTAGAAAAATTTCATCACCACTTATATAAAAATCCTTATCAAAAACTGTTTTAATATAAAATTTCTTTGAAAGAAAACAAAGCCAACTTACTGTAATTGCAAAATTTCTTTCTTTTTTACATTTTAAAGGTACCATATTTGGAGATATTTTTGAAATTACAGACAAATCTTTTCCATTAATTTTTATTTCTGATATTATATTTTCAACATTTAACAGTCGATGACCAGATATCGTAATTAAATCATCAAAGTTTATAATATTTTTAAATATTTTTATAGTCTTTAGTTTTTCAGGTAATTCTTTTTCTCTATAGTCCAATAAAATTTTAAATGGGAATATGTGATGACCACTGCTTATTTTTTGATTTTTACAAATCGAAAATTCATTAAAGTCGTAAATTTTCTCAAAAAGTTGTTCATTTTTTATAAACTTTTTATACTCGTCAATATTTTTTTTAATACTCGATAACTCGTTTTCTTCATCATCATTAATATTTATTGTATCTTTAAAATTTTGTTTTTTATTAAAATTATCAAATTTATACTTTTCTAGATCTTTACAATTAACATTAATACAATCAGGATCTTTACAATTAACATCTTTATAGTCAACATCTTTACAATCAACATCTTTACAATTAACATCTTTACAATTAACATCTTTACAATTAAAAAATTTTTCTTTAATTGCCAGGACCTTTTCCAAATAAACATGTCGAAATTTAAACAATTTAAATTCTTCAATTGTTACTGGTTCCGTTGTTTCTAAATGAACCTCACCTTCTATAAACTCTGAATAATCAAAAAAATCCTTTGAAAGTTTTATATAACTGTTTATCATTTCTCTGTCAGTGAAATTATTATTTTAAATTGTTAATAACCAATAATTTTTTTATTCTTGGACTATTTAATTGAGTTTAAATTTTGATTTGTTTTTACCAAATTTAGTAATTTTATAAGTTAATGATTAAAACTTAATAAGTTACTTAGAATAGTAAATTTTTTAAAAGAAAATAAAATAAAGAGTTTTTAATAATAGAGATACAGAAATAGAATAAAAACAAGTCTAAAAATATTTAATCATTTGTTCATTTGTAGATGTTAATCTCTTAAGGTTAATCTTTTAAAGTTAATCTCTTAAAGTTAATCTCTTAAAGTTAATCTCTTAAAGATGTTAATCTCTTAAAGATGTTAATCATTCAAATTTATTAATAATTTTTTTCTTTAAAGACTTTTTCTTTTTTTTATTCTTATTCTAACTCTATTATTGTTAACTCTATATTTGTTAGTTTTAATCTTCGTTAAATTTTTTAATTATTAATTACCACCTACGCCTAATCTGCCTAAAATTTCTGGTTGGAACTGCACCTCCATACTTCGGGACCAAATCAACTAAATCATTAGGAACTTCTTGTTTTGATTGCTTTAAAATTTTAATCAACTCTTTGACATTTCCACTATCTTCAGATGTTATAAAACTGATTGCCAATCCATTGGCTTTATCGCCTCTTGCTGTTCGACCGATTCTATGAACGTATGACTCACAGTTAGTCGGGAAATCGTAATTAAAAACTACTTTGATATCTTTAACATCGAGACCTCGCGCTGCTACATCGGTTGCTATTAGAATATTGCATTTACCTGATTTGAAATCAGCTATTATTCTGTCACGCGTATATTGAGCTTTATCACCGTGAATTGCTACGGCTTTGAATCCACGCCTTATTAATTCACCTTCGAGATAGTCGCATGTTCGTTTTTTGTTGCAAAAAATTATAATTTTATCTGAATTCTTCCAGTCTTTAAGGGAATCCATTAGAATGCTGTTCTTATGACGCTCATCAGTAACTCTGACGATTTGCTTGATTCTATCATTACTCCTTAAATCTTCGCATCCGACATTTACCTGAATATACTCTTTCATGAACTTTTCAGCTAATTCTCTTACTTCTTTAGGCCAAGTCGCACTCCACATTAGAGTTTGTCTGTTGGGATTGGTTTCAGGGATAATTTTCCGTAATTGGGGCTCAAAGCCCATGTCAAGCATTCGATCAGCTTCATCTAAAACCAAAAAAGTGGTCCTTTCTAGAGGAATATACCCTTGATCTTTCAAATCGATGAGTCGGCCGGGAGTTGCAATTAGAATTTCAACACCTTCCTGAAGTTTATTTTTTTGGGCATATGCTGAAACACCCCCATAGATTGAAACGCACCTCATTTTATAATAACCTGCGTATTTTTCGGCTACTTCTGTTATCTGCATCACTAATTCTCGTGTTGGTGCAAGAACTACAACTATCGGTCCATCGCCTTTTTTCAATGGTTCTTGTCTCGATGCATGTATCAATGCAGGTAACATAAATGATAAAGTCTTTCCCGATCCAGTTTGGGCAATGCCGACCATGTCTCTACCTGCAAGTGCCATAGGCCATCCCTGACTCTGGATAGGAGTAGGAGAAGAAAATCCTGATTCTGTAAATGTCTTATGAACACTCTTGTTGAAAAATTCAACATCTGTAAATGAGAAGACTGGACTTGGGATATCTGTACCTTTTACAGTCATTTCGTTTTCTTTTCTGAATTTCTGAGTGTCGATTGCCGATGGCTCATTGGTAAGTCTCACTAAAAAATTCTTTTCAAATTCGACTGGAACACATTTTGTCGTTCTCGTTGTATTTCCGTATCCTCGACTTTCAAATTTATAATCACTGTTTTTGTTGTTGTACGAATCACCATATCCTTTGCTTCCATAACTCTTGTTACCAAAGTCACCATAATTTTTACCACTTCTATCGCCATAGCTCTTGTTACCAGAGTCACCATAGCTTCTCTTATCACCATAACTCTTATCACCATAACTCTTATCACCATAACTTCTCTTATCACCATAACTCTTGTCACCATAACTCTTATCACCATAACTCTTATCACCATAACTCTTATCACCATAACTCTTATCACCATAACTCTTATCACCATAACTCTTGTCACCATAACTCTTGTCACCATAACTCTTATCACCATAACTTCTCTTATCACCATACTGTTTAGAATCTGGTGATGAGTTTTTCTCTCGTCTCCAACTTCCCATTTTTGATTCATCGTTCCATTTATCTGTCATTAGGGGTCTTAGGAATTTTTTTTATTTATAGAAAAATTTTATTTTTTTTTGAAAGGAAATATTTTCAAAAATAATAATTCGTGATAGCTGGGTGAAAAATAAAATTAAAATATTATTTTTTTGGATAAATATGATAATTGAAAGATTTATGCGACGAAAAATAACAAAATAATTAAGTTAATTTTAATTTGGAACGAAAATGATTTTTTATACTTTCTTTTATTAATTTATATTAATTTATATTAATTTATATTAATTTATCATTCTTTGTATATCAAACGATTTAATGTGACAATATTGTATAAGTAATGAATTTCGATGATTACATTAAAAAGAAATAAAATTATTGAATTTTTTAGATCTTAAACTTTCTTTAATTGTTTAAGTTGTAGTTTAATTTCAAGTTAAATTTTAAATTTTAAGTTAAATTTTTAATTCTTTAAGTTAAAATTGTTTAATTTCAAATTTTAGAATATTCTTATTTTTTGATATTTTTATTTCATGTAAGATTGATTTTTTTCGATATTTTATCAGACATGTCTGAATTTAAACGTTATAGATAGCTCAGTTGTTAACACCCTTGAATAAAACTGATAAAATACGTTTATGGTTTGAATGACTCTATCGTCACTTTATTAAATAATTGGAGAATGACATTAAATGGTGAAACCATAACAAATATATACAGTTTATCCAGTGTGATGTATTAGAATTAAAGAGATCTAATAATAATGAAGCAAATTGTTTTCTAAAAGCTTGGATATGATTGTCTTCAACATCTTGACATGAACATGAGTTTTGTAAAATTTATGCAAATATAAATATAATAACTTATATAATGCCAAGTCATTGATAAGTCGAAATCGCTTATAGAGTAAGAATTATAATCAAATTAAGAGTGACATTTAATTTAACTTAATGAACCAAAAGTCTAAATAATGTGTTTTGAGATAACTCTCTGGATTGGCAATTATAGAAATTATCACCATGTAAATTTATAAATTATATTAAATCATCAATATTGAATATATTTTTAAAAATTTTAAAAAATGTTTAAACATCTAATGTTATTTTGATATGGATAACGCGAGCAATTAAAATTCAATTAATTGTAGATCACTTTTAAAGTGTAACATCTAATGTTTTTATCTGATATTTTTTAATAAAAAAAATTATGATTGTTTTTGTTTTAATTTTGATTTATAAATTACATGCTGACAACATCCATAGCTGACAACATCCATAGCTGCCAAACCGAAGAACTGTCTCCTACCATGGTCTATGATCATTGGTTCTTGGAGTTCCAATAATACGCCACTTCCTAAGCTACCCAGAAGCCAGCTGTATAAGCGATTTTCGTTTTTTCAATGACTTAGCAAAATACATGTAATTTGTGGCTTTTCATGAATTAGTTATTTTTCACTACTTTTTGCAGATATGCGTTACCGCACCCATCCTCGCGCCTAAGATAATCCATCTGCTTCATTTTCATATTATATGAAGTCTTAATCAGCTCTACAACATAGGAACAGCTGTATATTCTACTATTTTTTTATTATTTTTGACCGCTTAATGACATTACCTCATTATTTATTAAATAGTGACGTTTGTGGGATTTGAACCTCGATACTTAAATTTTCATCAAAGAGTGTTACCCATTGAGATATCTGGCTCTATAATAAATTTTGATATATATATACCACTAATCTATATTTATTTTCATAATGATATTATAGCATATTGTTAATCCATTGAGTTGCCTTAGCAAGGTTTTTAGACCTTTTATTATTGGTTTTCACATAATATTTGACTTTTAATTTGAATTAAAGTCATGTTATATACGCGATTTCGACTTATTAACGACTTGAGGAATTGCAGTTATTATAGGTCTATTTTACATATTTTATATAACACTATTGTTTTAAGAAACACATTTCCAGACTCATTCTAACACATTTAAAAGCCACATATGTTTCATTTTAAAATTAAAACGAGTTAAAATCTTCAAATCTCACAGTATCTATTATATTGAGATAACATCCTAATGGATGTTTGAATTTTAAATTATTAATTAAAAGTGATTTCGGGATGTTTTTATTGATTGGTTCTTCAGGCGGTGCATATTTCTCAAATCATCTACTATATTTATAGTTTTCGAAAATAATAAATCATTTTTCTTTGACACTTTTTTGGGGAGGTAGAATCTCGTTTATGATCTAGAACCGGTTCTTTCGGATATATTTCGATTATCTTTTAAAGATCATATCGTACACTCGGTTTAGAACGTTTATGTATTTATTTGTTGTACACAACAATATATTACTACTATGATTTTACATATCATCGCTAATTAATAAAGTGACGGCAGTGTGATCCAATAATCTACTTTTTTTCAATTAAGAGAGTTTAACCACTGAGATATATAGCCAAATAAATCTAGTAAAAACTTCAATTTGAACAATATTAATTATAAAGGATCATTAATAAATTTGTGAAACGTTTTTGAAAAAAAATAATATCAAAAATGACAGAATATATTGGGATATCTCGACATAACTGGAATAAATATTCCGATAACAAAGTGAACATTTTAGGGCAATAAGGGGTATGATTTTTTCAATAAATACCCTTTTTATGAGGCTTTTACACTTTATGGCCACATTTTTAATTTTTTAAAAATGTAGGCCGCGAAGTGTAAATAAGCAAAATTTTTCTTTTTCAAACCTTCATAGTACAGAGTTTACCACTAAAAAATAGAAAGTTCCCATTAATAAATAGAAAGTTCCCATTAATAAATGGAAAGTTCCCATTAATAAATGGAAAGTTCTCAATAAAAAATTTAAGGCTTACGACTAGAGAGTTTAAAGTTTACACTTGAATATTTTATAAGTCTTTAAGTGTAAACTATAGTTCTCGTAGTGTAAACCTTAATTTTTTACAGATCCTCCCACTAAAAAATTCATTTTTTTTGAAAAAATGTAAAGTTTCAATTAAAAATAGAAATCTTACACTTAAAAAATCAAAAGTTTACACTTGGGAACTATAGTTTACACTTAAAAAATTTAAATTCTTCAAGTGTAAACTTTAAACTCACTAGGCGTAAGCCTAAATTTTTTATTGAGAACTTTCCATTTATTAATGGGAACTTTCCATTTATTTATGTGAACTTTTCATTTTTTAGTGGTAAACCTGTAATAAATATAATAAATAATATTTTTTTAAAATCGAGTGTTTAAAGAATTTTTTAATATCGAAAGATATTATTATTACACATGAGAGATAATGTGATAAGTGTGGAGCAATTGCGGTGCTTCAAATTTATAAAAGACTGTCAAAGCAATTCTTAGTTTATAGATGTGCGAAAATTGGTTGTTAAAAGAAACGGAATATATTTATTACGAATTTAATTCACCCGAGATTTGTTTATATTATGTATTTATTAATGTCTGAATCATCATATAAGCAGCTTGTTTGGTGCTATGGCTTATCTTATACTACAATTCATAGATTTAAAGGTGAATTGGGGGCGTTTTTATCTCTCTTATATCAATAATCGCCCAATAATATTAGGTGACAGGGTTATAGCGTTGAAGTTAATGAGACAGTTCTAAGTAGAAGGAGAATAATTAAAAATTCCCCGAATCAAAGTGATGATGTTAGAGATGCTGTTTGGATAGTGAGGGCACTCAATAATACACCGGGAAAAAATTATCATCAGACGTGTTTCGAACAGAAGCATAGAATCAATAACAGCTGCACTCGAACCATATATTGTTCATGGTTCAATTTTTGTTCTGATGGACATGCGTAATACCCTTAAATGCACATAATTTATCTGCACATCTTCATATAGTAAACCATTTTATCGGATTCGTGGCTCAATATGGCACGAATACTAACAATATTGAAGGGTTTTGGTCACATTTAAAGAGTTCAATGTAAAAGAGAATGGTGTGAAAAGAGATAATTTAGATCTTTAATTGAAGGAAACACCCTCAAAAGTCGGTATTTAGTAAAGGCTTCAAGACTAGAATCAATAATTTATTTCTTGAATTATAAAAATTTATTATTTTATTAACCCATGTTATATTCATTTAATTTAATATAAAAATTCAAAATGTAAGCCACAAAGTGAAAAGCCCTGTTTTTTTTCCTTATAATTAATATCTGCCATTAAAGTGTAAATGCCATAAAAATGCGATAAATTTATAATTTTTAAATTTTATATTGTCATACTAATAATGAAATTTCTATGAAATTAAATCAAAATGATCAAAATGATCGAAATAAATCTAAATCAAAAATGAACTATGGAAATTTCTATAAATTCAAAACTATAAAATAAACTCAGATTTGAATCCATATTACGCAGAACCACAACTCTCAAATAACAACTTCCAAGCCTGCCTTGAGCAGTACAATCAATAAAGCCCAAGTTACAAATATTCTCTTTTTAATCGACTTATTCTTTTCGGCTGGGTTTCTCCAAAGTCCGTAAATATCTTACCTAAATTGACAAAAGTTACGAGAACGTCGGTATTTTTAGTATTAAAAATTTTTAAATTTTTAAAAAAAATTGTACCATCATATTTTAAACATATTTCTGTGGCTGAAAATATTTTAAAATTTCCTAATATTCAAATCATGCCATAATAATCAAAAATATTTTATCTATTAATTTTAAAATTAAAAGTGTCCTTAATAATTTTTAAAAAATAGCTTTTGTTTGAAAAAATGACTGCATCATGGTAGGCATCTTTTAAACAAGCTCCAAATAACCTATTCTATAATTTATCAAATACCATAATAATGAAATTAAATTGCGACATATGTGCTAAAATATAGCTCTACAACACAAGTTTATAAATCACAGTGTTGGTTTTGTAGCACTCGATGGTACACATACCATCAATATTGAAGGTTTTTGGTCGAATTTGAATAACCAAAAAAAGGAAAATAAAATGGTGTCAAAAGATGCAATTAGATAGTTGGAAGTTTAATACATTTTTTAGCGAAGGTTTATTTTATTTGTGTAGGAAAAGAATTTAAAAATGTATGTGAATATTTTAATAATATTGTTGAATTGGATTTGTTATAATAGAATTTAATTAAAAAATAGTGATTTATTAATTTATTTTTAATTTAATGTTTTAAAATTTCAATTCAAGAGCCCCCTTGATAGTAGGCATCTTTCTAAACGAATCCCCTTATAAAGTATATTTTCAACGCTTAATTTTCTTTAAGAATTCTTTTAATTTATAACGGACACAATTGGCTGAGAGGGTTTTAATGAAAAGAGTTGTACATAATTTTTTAGAAAAAGTTTAAATGTAGTTTAAATGATTTTTTAACACTATTTACAAGATTTTAAATGAATGGTCACATTCCTTGTTAGGTCATTATTGGGATCAACAACACCCAGTCTTACAATAATTAATATAGTACCCTTCTAAATAAATTTATAATTAATTCTACAAATCTCATATTTTTTTATATCTTTTTCTTGGACCAATTTGTTTTATAAACAAAAAATAATTTTTTCGATAAAACCATTTTTTATTTTTTTAGAGGCCAATAGCTTTTTTATGTGAAGAGCCACTGCTACTCTATAAATATTAAGTTTTGATTTATTTAATATTTATAAATATTTTTTAATAATATGTAATTAAGTAATAAATGTTACATTTTTTGATCCATTGTAGAATTGATCTATTAATGAATTAACAGTAAAATTTAAATAAAAAATTTCTTAAGCATGAATTTCAATAGGCGGTCATGTATAGAATTGATCCACGCCTTTAA